>JAODUO010000213.1:62500-67500 GCA_025642075.2 Ridgeia piscesae | reverse complement strand
AAAGGTGACTCCTCCGTATATATTTTTGCCCGTCGCGTTCCAGACTCGGTTCTCTAAACGATGTTCTCTTGTATACATTTGTAATCTGTTGATGGTGAAAACGTCGCACACACAGTTTTTGACCGGATCTGGTCGAAATTCTACGAAGCATATTGCATAGAAATGTTTTCATGCGTTCGCAATTGTCCGATAAAATATCAATTTGAAATTATTTTGATGACTTTGCAAAGGCATGTTCTACTTTTGTATAAGACAGTGACTACCAGTTAATAATGTTAATACAGTACACCAAAGGCAATAAAAACTAGATAACTAGGATACGAACAAAGTAAACAGAATAAAAGTATATAATTATTTATTCGACCATGAGAACATTTGTTTATCCGCATCAACGTATGGCAGCGTTTACCTAAGACGTAACAAAATATTTGTCTAATTGACAACAACCCAGTTTGACACGATTCGAGAAATACATCAAATCGCGGCAAAATAAAATAATTATAATGTCATACGTAGTGACACAGTGGCGCTGTATGTTTGTCAAACACTTTCCCAGTTTTTATATCATAATACAAACAAAGAAACTAACAAACAAACCACCGTTCAGTGGGACGAGTGTTGTACAGACAGACATGATGGCTCTGTGTGTGCCATCATGACGAGTGTTGTATAGACAGACATGATGGCTCTGTGTGTGCCATCATGACGAGTGTTGTACAGACAGACATGATGGCCCTGTGTGTGCCATCATGACGAGTGTTGTACAGACAAACATGATGGCTCTGTGTGTGCCATCATGAGTGTTGTACAGACAAACATCATGGCTCTGTGTGTGCCATCATGACAAGTGTTGTACAGACAGACATGATGGCCCTGTGTGTGCCATCATGACTAGTGTTGTACAGACAGATATGATGGCCCTGTGTGTGCCATCATGACGAGTGTTGTACAGACAGACATGATGTCCCTGTGTGTGCCATCATGACTAGTGTTGTACAGACAGATATGATGGCCCTGTGTGTGCCATCATGACGAGTGTTGTACAGACAGACATGATGTCCCTGTGTGTGCCATCATGACGAGTGTTGTACAGACAGACATGATGGCCCTGTGTGTGCCATCATGACTAGTGTTGTACAGACAGACATGATGGCCCTGTGTGTGCCATCATGACTAGTGTTGTACAGACAGATATGATGGCCCTGTGTGTGCCATCATGACGAGTGTTGTACAGACAGACATGATGTCCCTGTGTGTGCCATCATGACTAGTGTTGTACAGACAGATATGATGGCCCTGTGTGTGCCATCATGACGAGTGTTGTACAGACAGATATGATGGCCCTGTGTGTGCCATCATGACGAGTGTTGTACAGACAGACATGATGGCTCTGTGTGTGCCATCATGACAAGTGTTGTACAGACAGACATGATGGCCCTGTGTGTGCCATCATGACTAGTGTTGTACAGACAGACATGATGGCTCTGTGTGTGCCATCATGAGAGTGTTGTACAGACAAACATCATGGCTCTGTGTGTGCCATCATGACAGTGTTGTACAGACAGACATGATGGCCCTGTGTGTGCCATCATGACGAGTGTTGTACAGACAGATATGATGGCTTTTCCCTGTGTGTGCCATCATGACTAGTGTTGTACAGACAGACATGATGGCCCTGTGTGTGCCATCATGACGAGTGTTGTACAGACAGACATGATGGCCCTGTGTGTGCCATCATGACGAGTGTTGTACAGACAGACATGATGGCCCTGTGTGTGCCATCATGACGAGTGTTGTACAGACAGACATGATGGCTCTGTGTGTGCCATCATGAGTGTTGTACAGACAAACATCATGGCTCTGTGTGTGCCATCATGACAAGTGTTGTACAGACAGACATGATGGCCCTGTGTGTGCCATCATGACTAGTGTTGTACAGACAGATATGATGGCCCTGTGTGTGCCATCATGACGAGTGTTGTACAGACAGACATGATGGTCCCCGTGTGTGCCATCATGACGAGTGTTGTACAGACAGACATGATGGCCCTGTGTGTGCCATCATGACGAGTGTTGTACAGACAGACATGATGGCCCTGTGTGTGCCATCATGACGAGTGTTGTACAGACAGACATGATGGCCCTGTGTGTGCCATCATGACGAGTGTTGTACAGACAGACATGATGGCCCTGTGTGTGCCATCATGACGAGTGTTGTACAGACAAACATGATGGCACTGTGTGTGCCATCATGACGAGTGTTGTACAGACAGACATGATGGTCCTGTGTGTGCCATCATGACAAGTGTTGTACAGACACACATGATGGCTCTGTGTGTGCCATCATGACAAGTGTTGTACAGACAGACATGATGGCCCTGTGTGTGCCATCATGACGAGTGTTGTACAGACAAACATGATGGCTCTGTGTGTGCCATCATGACAAGTGTTGTACAGACAGACATGATGGCCTGTGTGTGCCATCATGACAAGTGTTGTACAGACAAACATGATGGCTCTGTGTGTGCCATCATGACAAGTGTTGTACAGACAGACATGATGGCCCTGTGTGTGCCATCATGACGAGTGTTGTACAGACAGACATGATGGCACTGTGTGTGCCATCATGACGAGTGTTGTACAGACAGACATGATGGCCCTGTGTATGCCATCATGACGAGTGTTGTACAGACAAACATGATGGCTCTGTGTGTGCCATCATGACAAGTGTTGTACAGACAGACATGATGGCCCTGTGTATGCCATCATGACGAGTGTTGTACAGACAGACATGATGGCCCTGTGTGTGCCATCATGACAAGTGTTGTACAGACAGACATGATGGCCCTGTGTATGCCATCATGACGAGTGTTGTACAGACAGACATGATGGCTCTGTGTGTGCCATCATGACAAGTGTTGTACAGACAAACATGATGGCTCTGTGTGTGCCATCATGACAAGTGTTGTACAGACAGACATGATGGCCCTGTGTGTGCCATCATGACAAGTGTTGTACAGACAGACATGATGGCCCTGTGTGTGCCATCATGACAAGTGTTGTACAGACAGACATGATGGCCCTGTGTGTGCCATCATGACAAGTGTTGTACAGACAGACATGATGGCCCTGTGTGTGCCATCATGACGAGTGTTGTACAGACAACATGATGGCTCTGTGTGTGCCATCATGACGAGTGTTGTACAGACAGACATGATGGCCTGTGTGTGCCATCATGACGAGTGTTGTACAGACAACATGATGGCCTGTGTGTGCCATCATGACAAGTGTTGTACAGACAGACATGATGGCCCTGTGTGTGCCATCATGACGAGTGTTGTACAGACAACCATGATGGCACTGTGTGTGCCATCATGACGAGTGTTGTACAGACAGACATGATGGCCTGTGTGTGCCATCATGACAAGTGTTGTACAGACAGACATGATGGCCTGTGTGTGCCATCATGACGAGTGTTGTACAGACAGACATGATGGCCCTGTGTGTGCCATCATGACGAGTGTTGTACAGACAAACATGATGGCTCTGTGTGTGCCATCATGACAAGTGTTGTACAGACAGACATGATGACCTTGTGTGTGCCATCATGACAAGTGTTGTACAGACAAACATGATGGCTCTGTGTGTGCCATCATGACAAGTGTTGTACAGACAGACATGATGGCCCTGTGTGAGCCGTCATGACAAGTGTTGTACAGACAGACATGATGGCCCTGTGTGTGCCATCATGATGAGTGTTGTACAGACATACATGATGGCCCTGTGTGTGCCACATTGACGAGTGTTGTACAGACAACCATGATGGCACTGTGTGTGCCATCATGACGAGTGTTGTACAGACAAACATGATGGCTCTGTGTGTGCCATCATGACAAGTGTTGTACAGACAGACATGATGGCCCTGTGTGTGCCACCATGACGAGTGTTGTACAGACAACCATGATGGCACTGTGTGTGCCATCATGACGAGTGTTGTACAGACAGACATGATGGCCCTGTGTATGCCATCATGACGAGTGTTGTACAGACAAACATGATGGCTCTGTGTGAGCCATCATGACAAGTGTTGTACAGACAGACATGATGACCTTGTGTGTGCCATCATGACAAGTGTTGTACAGACAGACATGATGGCTCTGTGTGTGCCATCATGACGAGTGTTGTACAGACAGACATGATGGCTCTGTGTGTGCCATCATGACAAGTGTTGTACAGACAGACATGATGGCCTGTGTGTGCCATCATGACAAGTGTTGTACAGACAGACATGATGGCTCTGTGTGTGCCATCATGACAAGTGTTGTACAGACAGACATGATGGCTCTGTGTATGCCATCATGACGAGTGTTGTACAGACAACATGATGGCCTGTAGTGCCATCATGACAGTGTTGTACAGACAACATGATGGCTCTGTGTGTGCCATCATGACAAGTGTCTTTACGAGGCTGATGACCAAATGTGCGCCCATGACGATGTTACCAACATGTGACTGTAATGTCCATACATGATCTGTGATTGTCACGTCAAACATGATGGCTGTGAATGTCCACTCACAGTGTGACGACGTCCACTCACATGGATCTGTAATGTCCACTCACATGGATCTGTGATGTCCACTCACATGGATCTGTAATGTCCACTCACATGGATCTGTAATGTCCACTCACATGGATCTGTAATGTCCGCTCACATGGATCTGTAATGTCCACTCACATGGATCTGTAATGTCCACTCACATGGATCTGTAATGTCCACTCACATGGATCTGTAATGTCCACTCACATGGATCTGTAATGTCCACTCACATGGATCTGTAATGTCCACTCACATGGAAATGTCCCTGATCGTCCACTCACATGGATTGTATGTCCACTCACATGGATCTGTAATGTCCACTCACATGGATATGTGATGTCCACTCACATGGATATGTGATGTCCACTCACATGGATCTGTAATGTCCACTCACATGGATAT
>JAODUO010000213.1:47500-57500 GCA_025642075.2 Ridgeia piscesae | reverse complement strand
ACATTTTAATAACAGAGTCACAGTGACTCATAATATATATTGGGTTTTGTTTTTTGATCTTTGGGATATTAAATACGTAGTATGTAACCAATTTTTGGTTACGTGTGGATGAAAATAATGTATTTAGCTCG
Source organism: Ridgeia piscesae (assembly GCA_025642075.2). Lineage (NCBI taxonomy): Eukaryota > Metazoa > Annelida > Polychaeta > Sabellida > Siboglinidae > Ridgeia > Ridgeia piscesae. The sequence goes on along the minus strand of JAODUO010000213.1, from coordinate 57,369 downwards.
TATGCAGGATCGGTTTGTGCTATTAATACTCAATTCACTATAGAAGGTCACATATTAAGTTGTAACAGTGATCTCAAAATGATAGGGATACGTCAGAAATTGCAGAAGATCTGTGTAGAAATATCGTCACGAATGCGGAACGGATCGTTTGCATGACCACGCATAGGATCACGGGAAGAAGAAAAAGATGTATACCCAGTAGTATAAATGAGGCGTTCTTCTTCTTCCCGTCATCCCATGCCTCCTTTAGACCACTGGATACAATGTACCAGTAGTCGAAATAAGATACAAGCACGCAGGCTTCGACGACAGACAGACATGATAACGAAAATGACCCTTCAGCATAAAACAACAGGTTGGTCTCAGTACAGAAGGCCAGTTTGGACATGAGCTCCGTGCCTCGACCTGCCGTCGCCGCCATGCCTAATGCTACACACACACGTCTCCTCCTTCGCCGAACCGACCGAAATCTCGCGATCCGACCTGGCGTCTGCAGCAATATCGGCGTCCAGATCCTATATTGCATAACCACGAGTTTTCGTTTATAATGGATTAGATTCGTCTGGATTATTTTTCGTGGATGATGTATTGATCGTCGGCGGCTGAGTGCCTGGTCGGGCCGTGGCGTGTTACCTGTTGTCGCAGACACCATGTGACAGGATGTTGGTGAAACGGCATCGGCTCGTCGCCCCGCCACACGCTTGTTGACTCACTTATGGCGATGTCATAGCAACCGTGCACTGCACGTCTCGTAACAGCAGTACAGGACACTCAAGTACTCGGTCCATATATTGGACATTTAAGAATACTATTTTTTTTAAATAATAACTTTAATAATGTACTGCTTTATTTGCCCAAGTATGTATTAAATACATGACCGACAGCAGACGTTAATAACTAAATCACATCTCTTTCGCTTGTGCCGTTCCTTATAGCGACCGCTATGGTGAGTAAATAAGTAAATACTTGTTTTATATATATACTTGTTTATATATATATATATATATATATATATATATATATATATATATATATATATATATGTGTGTGTGTGTGTGTGTGCGTGCGTGCGTGCGTGCGCGTGCGTGCGTGCGTGTGTGTGTGTGTGTGCGTGCGTGCGTGCGTGCGTGCGTGCGTGCGTGCGTGCGTGCGTGCGTGCGTGCGTGCGTGCGTGCGTGTGTGTGTGTGTGTGTGTGTGCGTGCGTGTGTGTGTATTTTCTTATTTTACCCACCTTACTCGACATATGGAAGGAACGGTACAAGCGAAAGAGATAATATAAATAATAAAAAATAAATAATAAAATAAATATTATGTAGTCGGTCTGTTTTATTAGTTTTGCACAAGACGGCAATTTCAGAAGCACTATCCCAAATATAAATATTGATACAGCACAAGTTTGCCATGCCAAAGTGTTAGGTGTGACAATTTTTCAGGATCTGACATGGAATAAACACATGGAAAATATTGTGAAAAATGCCTGTAAACGAATGTACATGTTATATCAGTTAGACTGTAGGCCTATATGGCTGTGTTGTGAGACCGGTTTTAGAGTATGCATGCCCTGTATGGCACAGGGGTAGACACATAAAAGTGTTTCACTTCATGTCTACTCCTTTTCAAAACATATTTCTTAATTGTATTTCATTCGTACCTTGTGACTTATTATTATTTGTATTTGTATTGCTTGCTTTTTAATGTTGTGTGTTTTGAAATAAATTGAATTGAATTGAATTGAATTGAATTGAATTGAATTGAATTGAATTGAATTGAATTGAATTGAATTGAATTGAATTGAATTGAATTGAATTGAATTGAATTGAATTGAATTGAATTGAATTGAATTGAATTGAATTGAATTGAATTGAATTGAATTGAACAGTAACTTGCCCCAATATTTATCTGACAATATCGAAATTGTACAAAAAGGGCATTAAAATTTATTATTCCTGGATTGGGCTACGCTGAGATACTCAGGTGTGTTAACTTGGATATGTTAAAAGTACAACGGGACAGGCTTTGTCAAAAATAGTTTGATAAGATTAAAGTCGGCATACATAGATTAAACCATCTGCTGCCTGACAATTGCATACCAAATAAGATATAAGACAAGTAAATGTGTCCCCGTTACTAGTAACCAAAACAAATAAATACCGTAACTCCTTTTTACCGTGAATATTATACAGCTGCCAGCAAACACGGCACAGCAGAATAATTATAGTAGATTAATACGGTATCACATGTATTGACATGCTAAGATGTTTTGACGCGATAATTGTATTTTATTGTATGATGTGAAACTTGTGTTATTATTATTATTGTTACATATGTGCTGTGTGTTTGTATTTGAATAAGCACAGACACACAAATGTCTATGCATACCTACACGTAGGATTGCGATTTTTTATTTTTCCATTTACACTCGTAACCAAATCCGTTACTTATGCGTCGGTTATTGGCATCAAAAAGACGTGAATGTTCAGGCTCTCCGAAATTCTCCAAATGCATGCCTCCTGATGCTTCTCCAAATCAACCAACTGATCCGATGCTTTGCAAATACTAACTCTTAAAACAGGGATCAGGCACTAGCATTCATACTCAGTGCAAGACCCGCTTATATAACAACCGATGAACGCAGACACTACCGGGACAACGAAACAACGTTATGTTCCCACGGCTTATAATGGTCTTCGTTCGGAAGAACCACTACAAGGCGTTCACCCCGTCTAGCTGGTGTATATTCCAGGGCATGTTAAATAGCCAACACAGGGAAATGGCAAATACCGATCATAAACTCACTGGGGTGTATATATATAATCTCATATGACCATTAGTGTCCGAGAATGCTCGAGTTATTAGCATAAGTACAGTATAGCAAATTGTTGGACTCCCGGGAAGCTTAAGGCTTCCTATTCCACTTGCCATCTGCTGACTGAAGCTTCTCCTGGCAATCTTGTTAGATCAGATTAAAACATTATATTTTACACACACACACACACACACACACACACACACACACACACACACACACACACACACACACACACACACACACACACACACACACACACACACACACACACACACACACACACACACACACACACACACACACACACACACACACACACACACACACACACACACACACACACACACACACACACACACACACACACACACACACACACACACACACACAACACACACACACACACACACACACACACACACACACACACACACACACACACACACACACACACACACACACACACACACACACACACACACACACACACACACACACACACACACACACACACACACACACACACACACACACACACACACACACACACACACACACACACACACACACACACACACATAATATTGCGTGTGTGAGTGTGTTTGTATGTGCGTGTGAGTGTGTGCCAATTCTAGGTATACTGTTGATAAAGAAATGTTCTTCGACCGTTGTGTTTTTATACACACGAGTGGCTATTGTAGCTACGAACACAACACTGCATTTCGTGATAATAATATTCACCCATGACATTTTGCGATACATGCCATTGCAAGGAATTTATGTTAATACTACATCACGACATCGGACAATCAACGTAGGCTCACAGAAATAGCCACACATTTCTGATACGTAGCAGCGTACGATTACGTTCATTCAGAACTCGCCCGCTCATACACGACCGCTAAGAATAGGCATGTTCAGATACGTGTTTCCTATATGACATATTTTCTGGCTGCAAGAATAAGGCAAAATCTGTTGATTGTGGAGATGCACCTTAACATTTTCTTACAAGGCTTACGTTATGTGTTTATGTATGCGTAGTGTTTACAAAATGATGTCACAAACTGCCCGCATCGTATCTCTGATATGTAATATTTGGAATTCGTTGCCAATAGCTAACGAGATTCAAGTTAGATCATCTATATGAAATGAACTGCCGGTCAACGTGCAGATGGAATGCTAACTGCAAAGAAACACGACACTTGTTTGGATGACCTCAAGAAGGATTTTGACACGTTCTTTAAAATGTCGAACTTACGAAGGAAACAGAAGAGCAGATAAACATTATTTGGCCATCAGTTTCAGTCGAGGCATCCGTCTTTGTTACGACTCTGTCGCAATAACAAGTGTGACCTTGGGTCTCTCTGTCGCTCCAACACAAGGCTAACAACACCAACAGATTAGACGACTGTGAATCATCATGCTGATGTGTAGTTGCGATAATATCTAGATAACTCTTGTCTGTTGTTGGATTAACATGTTATGCTGATTAACGCTATTATTACTTGACCGCCCAGGTGTCAGGCTAAACACACTGTAATTGTTCTGTGTTAATATACGTATACACACTTGGATCTTATTTTTCCTAACACATTTACATTGGCGTAGCCAGCATTTTGCACTGGAGGGGCCATCCGACAACCAAGCAAATTATGTATGTATATATATATATATATATATATATATATATATATATATATATATTATGTATGTATGTATGTATTATGTATGTATGTATGTATGTATGTATGTATGTATGTATGTATGTATGTATGTATGTATGTATGTATGTATGTATGTATGTATGTGTATGTATGTACATCATATATATACATAATATATATATATATATATATATATATATATAAAATATATATATATATATATATATATATATATATATATATATATATATATATATATATATATATATAATTCAAACAATACCGATATGACAACCACGTTCACTAACCAATGTAGCTGGCAGTTCAGCAAAACCATTCACAGAAGGCGTCAAAGTTAGAAAGTAAAAGAGAAACGACACATTATTAAAGAGACACGAACACAAAGCCTCTACATAATATCAGCCTATAGCCGGACAGCACATTCCTCGCGCTACTCTCCCATACCTACAGACAAAGTAGTCACTTACTCTGATGAAACAATAACTAAGCATCCCTACATTAGCATAGATGATGTGGAGTTGGCGTTCAACCAGTTACTTCACAACATGTAACGTTCACGGTTGCTTATTACAATTCATAAATTCACGATAGGAATTGGCAGTTTCCCAGTGCAAAATCCACCAGATTAATTACTTTGGTTACAGTGAGGATTACAGCAAACGCTTGGAGGAAAGTCGAAAGAGTGATGGGAGATAGACGAATATCATGTAAACGTAAATGAAATATGCTCAGCTCGTGCCCCAGGCATACATCAATGCATTAGAGACGATGACACTATCAGAGAAAGAACAGAAGATCCAGGTTCGCGAGAAAAAACCAGCCTGGTAAGAATAGTCGTGGGAGCTAAGAGAGCTGATAAGAGAAACATGGATGAACTGAGAGTGAAGCTTGGAGTGAAGGAAAGTTTTAAGAAGAAATTGATGAGGAGTACATGGTCTGAGAATTTGGGGGAAAACTGGGAGATGTAAAAAATGACTAAGAGAGCAGATGCCCAGAATGTGGAGGGGAAATGGAGGCGAGGAAGACCGAAATTGTGATTGGGGATTGCAATTAGAGTGACCTAGACATAGTGGGGGTGGTGGGAGGTAGACGTAAAGTAACCCAGAGGAATTGTGTGTTACCCGGCATACTGCACTACAGACGATGGCACTAACAGAGAAACAACAGGAGAAGGTCCAGGTTTGCGAAAACAACCTGGTAAGAAGAATCGTGGGAGCTTAGAGAGTTGATAAGAAAAGAATGGATGAACCAGAGATAGTGGAGGTTGGAGTTTTAAGACGAAATGGATGAGGAATATGTTGAAATGGGCTGGTCATGTGGAAAGAATGGGAGATGAAAAAAGTGGCAAAGAGAGCAGATGCCCAGAAAGTGGAGGGGAAAACAATGTGAGGAAGACCGAAATTGCGATGGGCGATTACATAAAAGAGATATCGAAATAGTGTGAAAAAATGGAGAAAAAGAGCAACATATAAAAGGAATTGGAGTCTGCTGATAGAGAACATGATGACAGAAAAGTGCGAGGAAGAGAGAGACAATGGAAACGGGAGTCATGGTCAACTCACCCTTGACGATATGGATGCCAAGAAAACAACAACAACAACAAAATGTAATTTGACCGAAGTCTAATAACCGGGCAACTATTGATTTGAATCGTTAATGGTCATTAGCCATTACGCACATTGAGAATGGTGACATTTTCGTTGCCCTGCCACCTCTTGGGCTGCAGTCAGTGGCAGTAGGTATTGGTCCTCCCGCCCCCACTATCCTAATTTTCCAGGATTGGGGGCATGACCCTCGTGGCCCTCCTCTGGCTACGCCACTGCATATGTATCGTCATAAATTGTATAAGATGGATATTTGAAGACCAACCAAGCACAAGGTCAAAATAGTACATTTAATCTTTAAATGATGTGAATCGATTTTGTGTCTTACTTGTCTTGTAATGAACTAAATCGATTTATGTGTATGTAGCAACAGTTACAAGATTTATTGTTTCGTCAAAACCACCTGTATTGTTACATAATATTAGATAGGTTTCATCGTGGTGGCTGTTCGTTTTGTATAGAAATTTAGTTTATAACACGTCAATTGATATTAATCTACACACGTATTATAACTACTACTAAAGGGTAATTAAATCAGTTTTGTAGTATGCCTGTCAGATAACAGTTGATCAGGTAGCCAATGACAATAGTTGGACATTCTGCTTAAATGAACTACATAGTGTTTTGAATAACCCCCTATAGGTTACGTGTTTTGTGTTGACAACATGTAACCCTTAGACCTAGCATATACATCTTCCACTCATGTTCACGGCTATACTACTGCGTAACCAATGTAATTCATCTAACGAGTGTTGCCTGCTCAATTGTAGACGACACTGACAACAAGACTGTCTCATAACAAGAGTATCGACCGTAACTTTGTTTGGCAAAAGACTACCTATTGTGGTTCCCTATTGGTCTTAGGTCTTGGGTCTTAGGTGATTACCTCCAAACAGCCCAAATTTGGGCTAACGCAAGAGTTGTTCTTCTCTAGAATCTGTGAGTCCACTACAGGTTACACATTTACCCCCCTGTGTGGGATCTTTTACTTCCCCTGGCATAGACACCAGACAGAAGGGACCACCGGCTTTTAGTGTCTCTTCCGAAAGACACAGGCAAATGTGGGGTGACAAAATTGCCTAAGTTTCGAAACGGCGGTAGGTGGGATTGAACCACCGTCCCCTCGATTGACTGTCCGGCGCTCTACCGCGCGACCACCGCTCCCCTATTCGTGTGTTCCAACTAAGAAATCTGTGTGTAATCGCAAATTATTACATAAAGTCCCGTGCTTGGGTCGTTCAGCAACAAAAGCGTCCATTTTGTGATAAGAACAATGACATCACTACTATGTGATAAGAACAATGACATCACTACTATGTGATAAGAACAATGACGTCACTACTATGTGATAAGAACAATGACATCACTACTATGTGATAAGAACAATGACGTCACTACTATGTGATAAGAACAATGACATCACTACTGTGTGATAAGAACAATGACATCACTACTATGTGATAAGAACAATGACATCACTACTATGTGATAACAACAATGACACCACTACTATGTGATAAGAACAGTGACATCACTACTATGTGATAAGAACAATGACGTCACTACTATGTGATAAGAACAATGACATCACTACTATGTGATAAGAACAATGACGTCACTACTATGTGATAACAACAATGACACCACTACTATGTGATAAGAACAGTGACATCACTACTGTGTGATAAGAACAGTGACATCACTACTGTGTGATAACAACAATGACATCACTACTATGTGATAACAACAATGACATCACTACTATGTGATAACAACAAAGACATCACTACTATGTGATAACAACAATGACATCACTACTATGTGATAATAACAATGACATCACTACTATGTGATAACAACAATGACGTCACTACTATGTGATAACAACAATGACGTCACTACTATGTGTAAACTATTTTACCTCTCATTTTTACTCACGTTGATGCTAACATATGTTGACATATAATGTGACTTCCGAGATGACTGCTAATTGTAACTCTTAAACATATGTATGCATAGTTGTTCTGTTTAAATTATTTTGGTGGTTATTATGCATTGCTGAATATCAACATTGTGTATATTGTTTTCAGCGTTTCCAGTTTAAATAGCTGGTTATTTAGATGCTTGCCGCATTAGTATCATCAGCCGAAATCGTATCACTGCGTTTTATTTGATGATATTCGAAATTCAATTACCATTATAACTTAAACAGGCGGTTGTCAAATTTGGCATCAAAACACGTATTATGTTCACAGCATGTTGTTCTGTAGTTGTGTAATATAGATAATATTGCAATTAACGACATGTTTGATACGTTGACATGTAGGGGTCCGATGGAGCTTTCAAAGGATTCAGAAAAGTAACGTATATATTTATCATTTTATATCAAAATAATATTATTATTATTATTATTTGTATCAACGCTCGTTGTGACAAGAAGACTGGTTGTGCTCGTCGACTAGTACATTTAGAGAACAATCAAGAGGACTATTGTCGCCCCCAGTACCACTTCCTGAACGCATGATCCCAAAACCATTACATGTTCATACAGAATCAATCGGGCGCTATTAATGGCACATATTTATGCATCATAGCGTCTGTGTCCCCAGCTACGCCTATTTCCGGTAACATTATATTGACGATGTAAGGTACACCTAGACGCGGACGCCATTTCATAAATCACACGCGTTCTATTCGTCTACCATAAACGCGGAAGTAAATGAACGATCCGTTCCAGTTTCCTGCGGTTGCACCAAAACTCGACCGCAAGGGATGCCGGGACGGAACGCACGTGTGTAACACCGCCTGGTACGCCGTGGTGACTGCCATGGTGTCGGCTTGATAACGCGGCGTGAACTAGTGACCTATTTCTCTCAGCTAGCGGCAGTCGAAGCTGACGCTGAAGCCTAAGTTGAAACTACGGCGAGACGATGTAGCTACGTGTAACATCGTCTCGCGTTGTCAGCGTTGTCAGTTTCAGAATGGCAAAAACACAACCAATAGCAACAGCTGAACGGCGCTTTCAGTCGGTGCTAACTGACTACAATGCGTTGGTTTGACTGTCTGGTGATCGGGCGCTGATCGCCCGAAGCGGACACTGATTGGGTATTGGGTATTGGGAGAGGGAGAGGGAGAGGGAGAGGGAGAGGGAGAGGGAGAGGAGAGGGAGAGGGAGAGGGAGAGGGAGAGGAGAGAGGGAGAGGGAGAGGGAGAGGGAGAGGAGAGGGAGAGGGAGAGGGAGAGGGAGAGGGAGAGGGAGAGGGAGACACAGGGACAGGGACGGGGACGGGGACGGGGACGGGGACGGGGACGGGGACGGGGACGGGGACGGGGACGGGGACGGGGACGGGGACGGGGACGGGGACGGGGACGGGGACGGGGACGGGGACGGGGACGGGGACGGGGACGGGGACAGGGACGGGGACAGGGACGGGGACAGGGACGGGGACAGGGACGGGGACAGGGACGGGGACAGGGACAGGGACAGGGACAGGGAAGAGGCTGCGGCTACCTACCGAGCTTGCGGAACGCCGCATACGTCGTGCAGCCATTCCTCTTGCAGAATGAGTGACTCCTCCTCGTGCACGGAGATTGAGCTGATCCCGCCGTGAGAGCCGGATGTTTCGACGCCGTCCAGGCACGGAGTCGACGACTTGAGCCCCATCCCGCCGGGATGCGGCCTTCCTCCGCAGGACTCTTCCCGTTCCCGGCGCCGACCCGTGTGGGCAGCGGCGTAGGTGGCGGCTAGCGTCCGTCCGCGGTCACGTCCG
>JAODUO010000213.1:15000-42500 GCA_025642075.2 Ridgeia piscesae | reverse complement strand
TTACACAAGTAAAACTATATCAGTTCACTGCTGAAATTGTCTAGCATAACGCACACGGTAGACACGAGGAGTACAGAAGCGGTAGACATGAGGAGTACAGAAGCGGTAGACACGAGGATACAGAAGCGGTAGACACGAGGAGTACAGAAGCGGTAGACATAGGGTAAAAGCGGTAGACACGGGGAGTCAGAAGCGGTAGACACGGGGGTACAAAGCGGTAGACACGAGGAGTACAGAAGCGGTAGACACGAGGAGTACAGAAGCGGTAGACACGAGGAGTACAGAAGCGGTAGACACGAGGAGTACAGAAGCGGTAGACATGAGGAGTACAGAAGCGGTAGACACGAGGAGTACAGAAGCGGTAGACACGAGGAGTAAGAAGCGGTAGACAAGATACGAAGGGGTTTTAGGACAACAACAAGTGCACAATTTGATAGCGAACATGAGGAGTACAGAAGCTAACACAGGAGTACAGCAGCGGTAAACTTTGAGGGTCAGATGCTTTATACAATGAGGAGTCAGAAGCTAGACACGAGATGGCAGAAGCGTAGCACAGGGATCCAGAATCTTTTAGACACGAAGGATTTACAGAAGTTTGGTGAAGAGATACGAAGCGGTTGACACAGGAGTACAGAAAAGCGGTGACATGAGGATTTACAGAGCGGTAGACACGAGGAGTACAAATCGGTATTATAGAGGAGTATATTAAGTAGACACGAGAGTATAGAAGCGTAGACACAGAGTACAACGGAGACACAAGTAAAAGCGTATACACGGAAAGTAAAAGCAGGTAGACACGAGGAGTACAGAAGCGGTAGACATGAGGAGTACAGAAGCGGTAGACACGAGGAGTACAGAAGCGGTAGACACGAGGAGTACAGAAGCTGACACAGGAGTACAGAAGCGGTAGACAGAGGAGTACAGAAGCGGTAGACACGAGGAGTACAGAAGCGGTAGACACGAGGAGTACAGAAGCGGTAGACACGAGGAGTACAGAAGCGGTAGACACGAGGAGTACAGAAGCGGTAGACACGAGGAGTACAGAAGCGGTAGACACGAGGAGTACAGAAGCGGTAGACACGAGGAGTACAGAAGCGGTAGACACGAGGAGTACAGAAGCGGTAGACACGAGGAGTACAGAAGCGGTAGACACGAGGAGTACAGAAGCGGTAGGCACGAGGAGTACAGAAGCGGTAGACACGAGGAGTACAGAAGCGGTAGGCACGAGGAGTACAGAAGCGGTAGACATGAGGAGTACAGAAGCGGTAGACACGAGGAGTACAGAAGCGGTAGACACGAGGAGTACAGAAGCGGTAGACACGAGGAGTACAGAAGCGGTAGACACGAGGAGTACAGAAGCGGTAGACACGAGGAGTACAGAAGCGGTAGACACGAGGAGTACAGAAGCGGTAGACACGAGGAGTACAGAAGCGGTAGACACGAGGAGTACAGAAGCGGTAGACACGAGGAGTACAGAAGCGGTAGACACGAGGAGTACAGAAGCGGTAGACACGAGGAGTACAGAAGCGGTAGACACGAGGAGTACAGAAGCGGTAGACAGAGAGTACAGAAGCGGTAGACACGAGGAGTACAGAAGCGGTAGACACGAGGAGTACAGAAGCGGTAGACACGAGGAGTACAGAAGCGGTAGACACGAGGAGTACAGAAGCGGTAGACACGAGGAGTACAGAAGCGGTAGACACGAGGAGTACAGAAGCGGTAGACACGAGGAGTACAGAAGCGGTAGACACGAGGAGTACAGAAGCGGTAGACACGAGGAGTACAGAAGCGGTAGACACGAGGAGTACAGAAGCGGTAGACACGAGAGTACAGAAGCGGTAGACACGAGGAGTACAGAAGCGGTAGACACGAGGAGTACAGAAGCGGTAGACAGAGGAGTACAGAAGCGGTAGACACGAGGAGTACAGAAGCGGTAGACACGAGAAGTACAGAAGCGGTAGACACGAGATACAGAAGCGGTAGACACGGGGAATACAGAAGCGGTAGACACGAGGAATACGAAGCGGTAGCACGAATACAGAAGCGGTAGACACGAGGAGTACAGAAGCGGTAGACACGAGCAGTACAGAAGCGGTAGCACGGGGAAAGTACAGAAGCGGTAGACACGAGAGTACAGAAGCGGTAGACACGAGGAGTACAGAAGCGGTAGACACGAGAGTACAGAAGCGGTAGACACGAGGAGTACAGAAGCGGTAGACACGAGAAGTCAGAAGCGGTAGACACGAGAAGTACAGAAGCGGTAGACACGAGAAGTACAGAAGCGGTAGACACGAGCAGTACAGAAGCGGTAGACACGAGAAGTACAGAAGCGGTAGACACGAGAAGTACAGAAGCGGTAGACACGAGCAGTACAGAAGCGGTAGACACGAGAAGTACAGAAGCGGTAGACACGAGAAGTACAGAAGCGGTAGACACGAGAAGTACAGAAGCGGTAGACACGAGAAGTACAGAAGCGGTAGACACGAGAAGTACAGAAGCGGTAGACACGAGAAGTACAGAAGCGGTAGACACGAGGAGTACAGAAGCGGTAGACACGAGAGTACAGAAGCGGTAGACACGAGAAGTACAGAAGCGGTAGACACGAGGAGTACAGAAGCGGTAGACACGAGCAGTAGACACGAGGATAAGAAGCGGTAGACACGAGGAGTACAGAAGCGGTAGACACGAGCAGTACAGAAGCGGTAGACACGAGGAGTACAGAAGCGGTAGACACGAGGAGTACAGAAGCGGTAGACACGAGAAGTACAGAAGCGGTAGACACGAGGAGTACAGAAGCGGTAGACACGAGAGTACAGAAGCGGTAGACACGAGAAGTACAGAAGCGGTAGACACGAGCAGTACAGAAGCGGTAGACACGAGAAGTACAGAAGCGGTAGACACGAGAGTACAGAAGCGGTAGACACGAGAGTACAGAAGCGGTAGACACGAGGAGTACAGAAGCGGTAGACACGAGGAGTACAGAAGCGGTAGACACGAGGAGTACAGAAGCGGTAGACACGAGAGTACAGAAGCGGTAGACACGAGGAGTACAGAAGCGGTAGACACGAGGAGTACAGAAGCGGTAGACACGAGGAGTACAGAAGCGGTAGACACAGGAGTACAGAAGCGGTAGACACGAGGAGTACAGAAGCGGTAGACACGAGGAGTACAGAAGCGGTAGACACGAGGAGTACAGAAGCGGTAGACACGAGGAGTACAGAAGCGGTAGACACGAGGAGTACAGAAGCGGTAGACACGAGGAGTACAGAAGCGGTAGACACGAGGAGTACAGAAGCGGTAGACACGAGGAGTACAGAAGCGGTAGACACGAGGAGTACAGAAGCGGTAGACACGAGGAGTACAGAAGCGGTAGACACGAGGAGTACAGAAGCGGTAGACACGAGGAGTACAGAAGCGGTAGACACGAGAGTACAGAAGCGGTAGACACGAGAGTACAGAAGCGGTAGACACGAGGAGTACAGAAGCGGTAGACACGAGAAGTACAGAAGCGGTAGACACGAGCAGTACAGAAGCGGTAGACACGAGAAGTACAGAAGCGGTAGACACGAGAAGTACAGAAGCGGTAGACACGAGCAGTACAGAAGCGGTAGACACGAGAAGTACAGAAGCGGTAGACACGAGAAGTACAGAAGCGGTAGACACGAGGAATACAGAAGCGGTAGACACGAGGAGTACAGAAGCGGTAGTCACGAGAAGTACAGAAGCGGTAGACACGAGCAGTACAGAAGCGGTAGACACGAGGAGTACAGAAACGGTAGACACGAGGAATACAGAAGCGGTAGACACGAGGAATACAGAAGCGGTAGACACGAGGAGTACAGAAGCGGTAGGCACGAGCAGTACAGAAGCGGTAGACACGAGAAGTACAAAAGCGGTAGACACGAGAAGTACAGAAGCGGTAGACACGAGCAGTACAGAAGCGGTAGACACGAGAAGTACAGAAGCGGTAGACACGAGAAGTACAGAAGCGGTAGACACGAGAAGTACAGAAGCGGTAGACACGAGGAGTACAGAAGCGGTAGACACGAGAAGTACAAAAGCGGTAGACACGAGAAGTACAGAAGCGGTAGACACGAGCAGTACAGAAGCGGTAGACACGAGAAGTACAGAAGCGGTAGACACGAGGAGTACAGAAGCGGTAGACACGAGGAATACAGAAGCGGTAGACACGAGGAATACAGAAGCGGTAGACACGAGCAGTACAGAAGCGGTAGACACGAGAAGTACAGAAGCGGTAGACACGAGGAGTACAGAAGCGGTAGACACGAGCAGTACAGAAGCGGTAGACACGAGGAGTACAGAAGCGGTAGACACGAGAAGTACAGAAGCGGTAGACACGAGCAGTACAGAAGCGGTAGACACGAGAAGTACAAAAGCGGTAGACACGAGAAGTACAGAAGCGGTAGACACGAGAAGTACAGAAGCGGTAGACACGAGCAGTACAGAAGCGGTAGACACGAGGAGTACAGAAGCGGTAGACACGAGGAGTACAGAAGCGGTAGACACGAGGAGTACAGAAGCGGTAGACACGAGCAGTACAGAAGCGGTAGACACGAGAAGTACAGAAGCGGTAGACACGAGGAGTACAGAAGCGGTAGACACGAGAAGTACAGAAGCGGTAGACACGAGAAGTACAGAAGCGGTAGACACGAGCAGTACAGAAGCGGTAGACACGAGAAGTACAGAAGCGGTAGACACGAGCAGTACAGAAGCGGTAGACACGAGAAGTACAGAAGCGGTAGACACGAGGAGTACAGAAGCGGTAGACACGAGCAGTACAGAAGCGGTAGACACGAGCAGTACAGAAGCGGTAGACACGAGCAGTACAGAAGCGGTAGACACGAGGAATACAGAAGCGGTAGACACGAGGAATACAGAAGCGGTAGACACGAGCAGTAGAGAAGCGGTAGACATGAGCAGTACAGAAGCGGTAGACACGAGCAGTAGAGAAGCGGTAGACATGAGCAGTACAGAAGCGGTAGACACGAGCAGTAGAGAAGCGGTAGACATGAGCAGTACAGAAGCGGTAGACACGAGCAGTAGAGAAGCGGTAGACATGAGCAGTACAGAAGCGGTAGACACGAGAAGTACAGAAGCGGTAGACACGAGGAATACAGAAGCGGTAGACACGAGGAATACAGAAGCGGTAGACACGAGCAGTAGAGAAGCGGTAGACATGAGCAGTACAGAAGCGGTAGACACGAGCAGTAGAGAAGCGGTAGACATGAGCAGTACAGAAGCGGTAGACACGAGCAGTACAGAAGCGGTAGACACGAGGAATACAGAAGCGGTAGACACGAGGAGTAGAGAAGCGGTAGACACGAGAAGTACAGAAGCGGTAGACACGAGGAATACAGAAGCGGTAGACACGAGGAGTAGAGAAGCGGTAGACACAAGCAGTACAGAAGCGGTAGACACGAGGAATACAGAAGCGGTAGACACGAGCAGTAGAGAAGCGGTAGACATGAGCAGTACAGAAGCGGTAGACACGAGCAGTAGAGAAGCGGTAGAAAGGTGAACGACCGGGCGATATCTCGGACGCCGCCAGGGACGAGTGTTGTCGATAGCAGGGCCTTGATCTCTAGTGTTTTAAATTTCATTTAACGAAATCCGCAAGGCTGCGACACGTCCGCCTTAAGGGGACGGCTTGTGAATGCACAGCTGTCCATATGGGATTAAGCAATGATCAACTGTTATGGTCATCCGATGCTGTCGGTGGATTATAATGGTCATGTAGCCAAACTACTGCCACTCCAGCCCCGCAGTAGTGTGAGTCTATACGACAGACGAAACAAACCCCTACATGGACTACAGAGAATACACAGCAAGAAATACGACAAATCGTAATTAACCGTGCTCTTTTCTGAATCATGTAAACGATGATACTGTCGAAAAAAATATAGATACTAGTATAATGTTTTATAATAAAAACACATTGGCATTTATATTGGATATTGATCTAACATCGTGCAGGCATATTCACGGCGAGGAAATACAATAAAAGCATTGATACAGCACATTCCTAAGGTGCCAATAATCTATGTTCTCAGGATAAGCTTCTCATTCTTTGTCATTTTATAGCCAAACCTATCACATATTGCAATAGAAACCATTCTTAAAATTTGTCTGCCCAAAATAATGATATAATAAATGAAGATCAAAGCACTGGAGCATTTTCGATTTGAACTAAACTTTGAGCTAATGTTGCTAAATACAAACTCAATAACATTAGGAATATTGGCGAGAACGTGGCCTCGATCTCACTTATTCCACAAAAGTTTACTAGGTGTATATTTGTATGATTTCTCTTCGAGTAAAGTATAGGAAAGTAGCCTCGCTGATACGATCACCTCGTTATTTGGGTCATCCTGCTCCAGTTCCAAGGGCAACGGTGATAGTGACGTTCCACTGCCTAACGTGTGCACGTCCGCCCGCAGACAGGAGGACAATGTCGTTGACAGGCCGACGACGGGACGACTGTTTAGAATAGATTAATGCGAGCAATCAACGGCCGCTGCCACGCTAACGGACGATGCATTTAGTTGATGGATCACCGCAGATCAGACCATGTACACAACGGACGGACGGACGGACGGACGGACGGACGGACGGACGGACGGACGGACGGACGGACGGACGGACGGACGGACGGACGACGGACGGACGGACGGACGGACGGACGGACGGACGGACGGACGGACGGACGGACGGACGGACGGACGGACGGACGGACGGACGGACGGACGGACGGACGGACGGACGAGACGGACGGACGGACGGACGGACGGACGGACGGACGGACGGACGGACGGACGGACGGACGGACGGACGGACGGACGGACGGACGGACGGACGGACGGACGGACGGACGGACGGACGGACGGACGGACGGACGGACGGACGGACGGACGGACGGACGGACGGACGGACGGACGGACGGACGGACGGACGGACGGACGGACGGACGGACGGACGGACGGACGGACGGACGGACGGACGACGGACGGACGGACGGACGACGGACGACGGACGGACGGACGGACGGACGGACGGACGGACGGACGGACGGACGGACGGACGACGGACGGACGGACGGACGGACGGACGGACGACGAGACGGACGGGACGACGGACGGACGGACGGACGACGACGGACGGACGGACGGACGGACGACAGACGGACGACGACGACGGACGGACGGACGGACGGACGGACGGACGGACGGACGGACGGACGGACGGACGGACGGACGGACGGACGGACGGACGGACGGACGGACGGACGGACGGACGGACGGACGGACGGACGGACGGACGGACGGACGGACGGACGGACGGACGGACGGACGGACGGACGGACGGACGGACGGACGGACGGACGGACGGACGGACGGACGGACGGACGGACGGACGGAAACTCGTCGTTTCCATCGGCTTTTATTTGGTCAACGAACTGTCGGACATCGGCGACACGTGACGGCGACCGTTCTGTTTCCGACCGTCTGGCGCGCGCGTGTCACGTGACCTCCTCGTTACAAACCACTACGCTTTTCTCGAATTTTTGGTAATTGTTAATTTTCTCCCTGGCAGATCGATACATGCAGGTTCTCGCGGCGCACTGCCTGCAATTGTAGCCGAGTCACCGAACGCTGTCATCTGGCCGACGTCTCAGTCGGGGAGCTGCGGGGCGCGGCGGGGTGGCGGCAGCCGCCGGGTGGATGTGTCAGTGTAAACAGTAGCTTCATCAAAGGCACGTTCGCCGACAATGCCAACAATGAGCACTTTGTAACTACACAGGAATTATGTCATTACGCTCAGCGCGGTAAGCCGATTTCACTGACGTCCTGGTTGGCAGTGACAGAGCCTAACCACGGCCCGGCTGCCGGAACAAGATAGTAGGCACAACCCTTATTATACTTTACACAGGCGGCCATTATAACCTATCATGTTTTGGATGGATAATTTACCTATATATTTACTTTAAAGTGTCGCAGAGTATGATTACAAATTATTTAATTAACCTCGTATGGACATTTTTTGATGTCTTTTTATTCAAGACCCCACCCGCAATGTCGGACGGATTTTTAAATATTGGATTGTTCTGCAAAATTGCCAGTGCGCGAATATGCGAGCGATTATTGTATGTCTGACGTTATCCCGTGAACAAATTTAGTGTAGTAGTATATTCAGTATTCATTGAACCACTGTGTCCAATGTAAAAGTATTCACACTTCACGTCAAAACGCTACTTTCATAGAAGCTCTTTCGGTAGGTAATTTTTATTTTGGTCTGACGCCAACTCTTCAGACAATCCATCTCCACTCTGCCCCTGCCCCTGCCCCTGCCCCTGCCCCTGCCCCTGCCCCTGCCCCTGCCCCTGCCCCTGCCCCTGCCCCTGCCCCTGCCCCTGCCCCTGCCCCTGCCCCTGCCCCTGCCCCTGCCCCTGCCCCTGCCCCTCCCCTGCCTGCCTCTGTCTGTCTGTCTGTCTGTCTGTCTGTCTGTCTCCCTCTCTCTTTCTCTCTTTTCTCTCTTTCTCTCTTTCTCTCTTTTTCTCTTTTTCTCTTTTTCTCTTTTTCTCTTTTTCTCTTTTTCTCTTTCTCTCTTTCTCTCTGTCTCTCTGTCTCTCTGTCTCTCTTTCTCTCTTTCTCTCTTTCTCTCTTTCTCTCTTTCTCTCTGGGTCTGTGTGTGTTTGTGTGTGCGTGCGTGCGTGTACGCGTGTGTTTGTGTGTTTGTGTGTTTGTGTGTGTGTTTGTGTGTTTGTGTGTTTGTGTGTTTGTGTGTTGTGTGTGTGTTGTGTGTTTGTGTGTTTGTGTGTGTGTTTGTGTGTTTGTGTGTGTGTTTGTGTGTTTGTGTGTTTGTGTGTTTGTGTGTTTGTGTGTTTGTGTGTTTGTGTGTTTGTGTGTGTGTTTGTGTGTTTGTGTGTTTGTGTGTTTGTGTGTTTGTGTGTTTGTGTGTTTGTGTGTGTCTCTCTCTTTCGCTCTCTGTTTCTGTGTGTCAGTCTATCTTTATGTCTCTCTGTCTCTTTATATTTGTTTGTGTCCGTCCGTCCGTCCGTCCGTCCGTCCGTCCGTCCGTCCGTCCGTCCGTCCGTCCGTCCGTCCGTCCGTCCGTCCGTCCGTCCGTCCGTCCGTCCGTCCGTCCGTCGTCCGTCCGTCCGTCCGTCGTCGTCCGTCCGTCCGTCCGTCCGTCCGTCCGTCCGTCCGTCCGTCCGTCCGTCCGTCCGTCCGTCCGTCCGTCCGTCGTCCGTCCGTCCGTCCGTCCGTCCGTCCGTCCTGTCCCGTCCGTCCGTCCGTCCGTCCGTCCGTCCGTCCGTCCGTCCGTCCGTCCGTCCGTCCGTCCGTCCGTCCGTCCGTCCGTCCGTCCGTCCGTCCGTCCGTCCGTCCGTCCGTCCGTCCGTCCGTCCGTCCGTCCGTCCGTCCGTCCTCGTCCGTCCGTCCGTCCGTCCGTCCGTCCGTCCGTCCGTCCGTCCGTCCGTCCGTCCGTCCGTCCGTCCGTCCGTCCGCCTCCGTCCGTCCGTCCGTCCGTCCGTCCGTCCGTCCGTCGCCTCGTCCGTCCGTCCGTCCGTCCGTCCGTCCGTCCGTCCGTCCGTCCGTCCGTCCGGCCGTCCGTCCGTCCGTCCGTCCGTCCGTCCGTCCGTCCGTGTCCGTCCGCGTGTGCCGTCCGTCCGTGCGTCCGTCCGTCCGTGTGCGCCGTCCGTCCGGTGCGCCGTCCGTCCGTGTGTGCCGTCCGTCCGTGTGTGCCGTCCGTCCGTGTGTGCCGTCCGTCCGTGTGTGCGTGTGTATGTTTTACTTGAAGCATCCATAATCCATAGGCCCTATTTTTTTGAAGCATCCATAATCCAAAGGAATAAAAAAAAAAAAATCAATACTGTGGCGCCGCCTACCGAACAAAGTAGCATGATTCCTCAAGGCAACCATTCTGCGCCTACTCGGCGACGTCTGGGAACCTGCAGATATGACCAAACCCAAATAAAAGCCTTCTGTAAATTTTCGTGTGAAGTTGTATTATGTAATATTTCGTATGTCATAAACACAACCCATTTGGAACAGGAAAGAACGCGACATTATATGAGAGTTGTTGCAGAATTGTATGACAGCTACTCTAGTGGCAAAACAGGGAATTTGAATTTAGGTAGCGAGTTTCGCGGAGAACCTCCTAACACAAAGGTTTCAGGTACCGTCTATTACCCAAGGTTCCATATTCAGGGGAATGGAAATGATGCAATTGTATTAGTTGGCTTGCCGGCCATGTTTAAGAGTGACTACGACAACTGCGGATGTTTCATGAGACCGCGCAGTGTCCCATATAAAACACGCAGTGCCCTCTTACAATCTTTTTGGGTTCAGTTGCAGGTTTTAATACGTTGCTTGCATCACTTCTGCAAAAGGACCAATACCAGAAATGTATGAGGAATCTACAGAACTAACTAACCAGGTGGCGCCGTTACGCAACTCGGGCCTCGTGCCGTCAACTGCCAACCGGCCGTTACTTGGTTACACCGCATTTTTTCGTTACATCCAGCATTTGTCAATACACGTTGTAGATAATTGTGTCTTATATTAATAATGGTCGGAGTCTAAAAGAATTTAAATATGAACTGAAAACGGGGGGGGGGGTTACGTCATAGGACATAATTGCGTATCAGCACCCCTAGCGATGTGTAGGTTCCCCATTATGAACGCATTTCTGAGCTATTAATTTTACGTATTTTAGGAGCGATTCCAAAATGTCTACGCGATGGCGACACCCTTTATGTATCTTACGCCATGTGACCGGTCGTGCATCTATTCACATGGCAGCTACAATACAACATGATGGTTCCAATAAATTTAAGTGCGTCATATAGGAAAGTAAGTCCGCCTACGCTTGATAACCATATCAAGTATGTCGATAAAGCGTTTATAGCACAATCACATTTGAATGTTTCAACTGTGTTCCATTAAAGGGCGAGAACGCGCGTGCGTGCGTGCGTGCGTGCGTGCATGTGTGAATGAGTGTGTTTGTGTGTGTGTGCATGCGTGTATGTATTTATTTGTGTGTGTTTGTTTTTGTTTGTTTGTTTGTGTATGTATGTGTGTGTATGCGAGTGTGTATGCGTGTTTGTGTTTATATATGTGTGTGTGTGTGTGTGTGTGTGTGTGTGTGTGTGTGTGTGTGTGTGTGTGTGTGTGTGTGTGTGTGTGTGTGTGTGTGTGTGTGTGTGTGTGTGTGTGTGTGTGTGTGTGTGTGTGTGTGTGTGTGTGTGTGTGTGTGTGTGTGTGTGTGTGTGTGTGTGTGTGTGTGTGTGTGTGTGTGTGTGTGTGTGTGTGTGTGTGTGTGTGTGTGTGTGTGTGTGTGTGTGTGTGTGTGTGTGGTGTGTATATATATATATATATATATATATGTGTGTGTGTGTGTGTGTGTGTGTGTGTGTGTATTCCCTTACTGAAATTGCCTAAGGTAGTAACACTCATGAAAATCTTACACAGCAAATATAATAACCAAAGACGTCAGTATATCTATAAAAATTACGGTGGCGCCGTCTGACAGAAAATGGTTCATCATTGTATTGTGTAGTTATAGAAAGCAGATCATGTAAAACATACACAATAACGAAATAACTCAACATAGTGTTGTGTGTTCCTGAAATGCCACTGAAAGATATTGTAGAAAGTAAGATTGGAGGGAAGCAACTGAACCCAGAAAAAGTCCAGTGGACCTCGGCGCTTAGTAGGGGATACTTTCCATTGTCGTCCATCGGTAAATGTAAAAAAATCAATCTTGTCATATTGTTGGATATATTCTTAGCAAATGGTTTTAAATTCGTCTAAATAGTATTTAGAACTTAACAACCCTTGTTGCCATTTTTTCTATTTGGTCCCATGGTGATGGCCGCAAAATTTAATTTCCCATTATTTTAATAACTGTTTCATCTAGAACAATAATTGTGATGTGAGGAAATGCGACTTATGGGACAATAATATCAAATATACCATTTTTGGAATTTTCCGACTTTCACCTCCGCCATTTTTAAAGATGGCGGTCGTCAATACAAATGTCATAAGATATCAAAAAACTATGTCACAGTGAGCAGTAATGTCGATGATATTGGATAGTTTGGTGGATAGCGATATACAACAATTTACACTTGACCTTCATTGATATACATATATCCGCCATTTTTAATGATGCCGTCCGACTAAGCCATTTATCCATATCTTAAGAACTACGTAATCTAGAGCCACAGAATCGATGCCAAAATGTAGGGTAGACATGATTATTTAAATATTTAGACCATTATTGACTTTCAATTATCCGCCATTTTGTAATATCCATCATTTTTTAAGATGGCGTCCGCAAAATCTATAACATTACTATATCCGTAGCTTAAGAACTAAGTGGGGTAGAGACCAAAAGTTGTAAAATATAGATGTTTGGAGGCAACGATTTTAAAGATGACCCTTAGATATTCTGTATAACAGACACAGCTAATTTAAACATCGGTTTATTGATTTCAAAATTACGCCAAGGCATATTAAAACTCCCAATATGTTCATACACCCCCCCCCACACACACACAGACACCCATCCAACATCCACTGCACTGCTTTTATGCATGAAAACTGTCTTCTACAAACGTTCACTTGTCTTGTGCAAACTATCATCAAACCTTTTCACTTGGCAATAAGCACTAAGATGACAAAGGACCAAGGAAATATTGCTGTCGTGAAGTG
The DNA here is from genome assembly GCA_025642075.2 of Ridgeia piscesae. Classification (NCBI taxonomy): domain Eukaryota; kingdom Metazoa; phylum Annelida; class Polychaeta; order Sabellida; family Siboglinidae; genus Ridgeia; species Ridgeia piscesae. Next base: position 29,766 of record JAODUO010000213.1, on the reverse strand, counting down.
TATCTACAAAATAGATCGAACAGAAAGATGGCGCCGAAACTGCGGTACTGAAGGCAACATCACTACTTTTTCTCAGGATGCTAGTGATAACACGATCTTCAAGAGAAGCTTTGACTTGAACGCAATAATTGGCACTCGCGTCTTTGCAAACAGAAACAGATGAATCGATGACAAAAGAGCAGTTTTTTGAGAATCTTGTGTATGCCAAAAATGGCACAACCCAACAAGCTACTAACACAAACCAACCCAAGAGAGATGCTGTCTCATAGTCGATGGAATGAGTCTTGCAGGCTGTTGGTGGCACTCAGGAACTTCAGTAACTTTAAAGACGATTGCAACCCATATGTTAAGCTCATCCAATCAAAAGCTCGAGGTCATGACCAAGTGAAGGTTATAGGAAGCAACACCGTCCAGAGGCAATTCCAAGAGTATAGATCTAACATTCAACGTGCATCAAACTTCTATACCTGACTCAAAATGCACTCATCGACAGGAGAACTGCTGTAACCTAGTGACCGTGACACGCAATGATGTCAAGACAAACTTCGACTGTCATGTGTGTACAGGTGTGAGCATAACATTCAACATACTATGGAAGTTTTAGCAATAGATTAACAGTCTACCTATACTCCAAACACACTAACATCCTGCTCTTTGCTATCCGGTGGGTGCCACAACTGGGTTATAGCTTCACAGCATTTCTTCCACCAAGGTGTCAAGCCGAAGTGTACTTACTGCACTGACTAGATTTGCGGAAGTAGCAGAACCGTCCGCTGAAGTGGTGTGAAGAATTATTGTGAACACCATTATGTCCTGGATGGCTTTACGTTATCCCTGTGAAAAACGTCTGGTGGAACCTTTCAAACTATTGAACCATGAACAAGGATTAAACAAACTCAAACGTACCCATGGTGCATGGTTGGAACTCATAAGGCGAGCACATGTTTTTATGACGGGACGTCGTCGTAGACCCAACCACCCCCAACTCTCTTGGCACCCTGACAGCACCAGCAAGGTGGCCGACTGTTGTCACCAGCAAGGTGGCCGACTGTTGTCACCTGCAATGTGGCCGACAGTTGTCACCTTCAAGGTGGCCGACTGTTGTCACCAGCAAGGTGGCCGACTGTTGTCACCTGCAAGGTGGCCGACAGTTGTCACCAGCAAGGTGGCCGACTGTTGTCACCAGCAAGGTGGCCAACAGTTGTCACCAGTAAGGTGGCCGACTGTTGTCACCAGCAAGGTGGCCGACAGTTGTCACCAGCAAGGTGGCCGACTGTTGTCACCAGCAAGGTGGCCGACAGTTGTCACCAGCAAGGTGGCCGACTGTTGTCACCAGCAAGGTGGCCGACTGTTGTCACCAGCAAGGTGGCCGACAGTTGTCACCAGCAAGGTGGCCGACAGTTGTCACCAGCAAGGTGGCCGACAGTTGTCACCAGCAAGGTGGCCGACAGTTGTCACCAGCAAGGTGGCCGACAGTTGTCACCAGCAAGGTGGCCGACAGTTGTCACCAGCAAGGTGGCCGACTGTTGTCACCAGCAAGGTGGCTGACTGTTGTCACCAGCAAGGTGGCCGACAGTTGTCACCAGCAAGGTGGCCGACTGTTGTCACCAGCAAGGTGCCCGACTGTTGTCACCAGCTAGGTGGCCGACTGTTGTCACCAGCAAGGTGGCCGACTGTTGTCACCAGCAAGGTGGCCGACTGTTGTCACCAGCAAGGTGGCCGACTGTTGTCACCAGCAAGGTGGCCGACAGTTGTCACCAGCAAGGTGGCCGACTGTTGTCACCAGCAAGGTGGCCGACTGTTGTCAGAGCAAACGAAGGAAATATAATCCAGTCCAGGGTTAGTTTTGCAGCTGACGATATGCAGCTGTGCATTAAACAATCTTTGTAATGTTCGTGCGTATCACATGATCATCAAGTGTGGCTACATGAAAGGTTGCCCAGGGCAGGGTGGGTACCTAGAGGCCAGCCTGGACACGGGTGGGGCGTGGATGAGCCGCCCGGGAGTCCGCAGTAGGGATTATTGAGTGTTTGTTTTTAACAGTTGAATTGGGTATCTAGATAATATGTTTTCTTTTAAAACATCGCCTAAAACACTTTTCGAATTTCGATTATAGGTCAATCTTACGACACGGAATATAATAGGCTCTCTTAAGATTATGAAATAACAGGCTTTGAGGGGCGCCATTTTTAATAATGGCAGACATTTGAATGTCTTTGAAATTCAAACGTAATACAACATATCAACGCTTCTAAAATTACCTTTTGACATCAACATAAGCTGTGAAAATATTAGATTTTGTCGGAAACTGTTAAAATGGTGGATATTACAAAATGGCGATTATTTGAAAACCAGTAAAGGTCAAAAGTAACACAATTTAAATAATCATATCTAAACACCCTGCAATTTGGCATCGATTTGTGACTCTAGAATACGTAGTTCTCAATATATGGATAAATGGCTTAGCCGTACACCATCTTTAAAAATGGCGGATATCTAAAAGTCAGCTGAAGTTCAAGTGTAAATTGTGTTATATCGCTAGCCACCAACCTATTCAGTATCATAAACATTACTGCTCAGTGTGGCGTAGTTTTTTATATATAGATATTGTGACTTTTGTATTCAGACCGCCATCTTTTAAAATGGCGGACGTGAAAGCCGGAAAATTTCAAAAATGGTATGTTTCAAAGTCTTTGTCACATAAGACATATATACACATGCCATAATTATTTCTTCAAATGAAATATTTATTACCGTACGCGGAAATAACATTTAAATAAATAAATCATTATGGGACCAAATAGAAAAAATGACAAAAGGTTTTTAAGTTCTAAATACTATTTAGATGATCTTAAAACCAGTTGTTAAGATTATACCCAAAAGATATGCTTCCTTTACATTTGACGACATACTACTGCTTTGACGTTAGCGTATTAGAAAATCGTTTACGAGGCTGTTCGTGGAATCATAATATGTATTGTGTCCGAGTTTGCGGCAAGGATTCTAATAACATACTTGCAGTGAAAATAACGACAGTGCGAAATTGAATGTATCGTTTGCAGTATTTGAACAATTTGCTGATTAAACGCATTTTAGCGGATAGTATACCTGCTGTTCATGAATGCTAACATTACGAATATTATAGAAAAAACAACGCATATCTAACATCATATTAAGCAACAGAGTCAGTCATCGTCTTAATTATACCACGTGATTAAACACTGCACTTGTTGCAGTGTTAATGGGCGGCAGGTGCTCACGCGTAATGAGATCGGAGGATTCTGAAGTAGCGGGCAATGGTGGACCGTTATTGGTAAACGGCTTCTTGACGACGTTGGAGGATACTCATGCGTCGTAAATGTGACGAGGGTCAAACGTAGTCAATTAGTTAGAGAGTGTGACCGCGAACACGCACGCTCGCAGGAAAGCAACACGCCATAAAACCTATTGGACAACTGTTGAGCCGTGTAGATTAATTATCGTCGCTAACCGACTGCATCTCCTGTGAGATCGGTAGGTAGCCCTGCTAAATAATTAATAAACAATTTATCCAGGACGGTGCTGTACAATACCGACGAAAACGCTTAAATGGGATAATTAATGACATCACAGAAGACGTGAATGTATTTGAGCGTCTTGCAAACAAGCGTAGTTTGCCTGTGAGGAGATGCACTATCAACGTTGCTTGCGTATGAGGAGATGCACTATCAACGTTTCTTGCCTGTGAGGAGATGCACTATCAACGTTGTTTGCCTGTGAGGAGATGCACTATCAACGTTGCTTGCCTGTGAGGAGATGCACTATCAACGTGGTTTGCCTGTGAGGAGATGCACTATCAACGTTGCTTGCCTGTGAGGAGATGCACTATCAACGTTGCTTGCCTGTGAGGAGATGCACTATCAACGTTGCTTGCCTGTGAGGAGATGCACTATCAACGCTGCTTGCCTGTGAGGAGATGCACTATCAACGGGGTTTGCCTGTGAGGAGATGCACTATCAACGTTGTTTGCCTGTGAGGAGATGCACTATCAACCGTTGCTTGCCTGTGAGGAGATGCACTATCAACGTTGCTTGCCTGTGAGGAGATGCACTATCAACGTTGCTTGCCTGTGAGGAGATGCACTATCAACGTTGCTTGCCTGTGAGGAGATGCACTATCAACGTTGCTTGCCTGTGAGGAGATGCACTATCAACGTTGCTTGCCTGTGAGGAGATGCACTATCAACGTTGCTTGCCTGTGAGGAGATGCACTATCAACGTTGTTTGCCTGTGAGGAGATGCACTATCAACGTTCTTGCCTGTGAGGAGATGCACTATCAACGTTACTTGCCTGTGAGGAGATGCACTATCAACGTTGCTTGCCTGTGAGGAGATGCACTATCAACGTTGTTTGCCTGTGAGGAGATGCACTATCAACGTTGTTTGCCTGTGAGGAGATGCACTATCAACGTTGGTTGCCTGTGAGGAGATGCACTATCAACGTTGTTTGCCTGTGAGGAGATGCACTATCAACGTTGTTTGCCTGTGAGGAGATGCACTATCAACGTTGTTTGCCTGTGAGGAGATGCACTATCAACGTTGCTTGCCTGTGAGGAGATGCACTATCAACGTTGTTTGCCTGTGAGGAGATGCACTATCAACGTTGCTTGCCTGTGAGGAGATGCACTATCAACGTTGCTTGCCTGTGAGGAGATGCACTATCAACGTTGTTTGCCTGTGAGGAGATGCACTATCAACGTTGCTTGCCTGTGAGGAGATGCACTATCAACGTTGCTTGCCTGTGAGGAGATGCACTATCAACGTTGCTTGCCTGTGAGGAGATGCACTATCAACGTTGCTTGCCTGTGAGGAGATGCACTATCAACGTTGCTTGCCTGTGAGGAGATGCACTATCAACGTTGCTTGCCTGTGAGGAGATGCACTATCAACGTTGCTTGCCTGTGAGGAGATGCACTATCAACGTTGCTTGCCTGTGAGGAGATGCACTATCAACGTTGCTTGCCTGTGAGGAGATGCACTATCAACGTTGCTTGCCTGTGAGGAGATGCACTATCAACGTTGCTTGCCTGTGAGGAGATGCACTATCAACGTTGCTTGCCTGTGAGGAGATGCACTATCAACGTTGCTTGCCTGTGAGGAGATGCACTATCAACGTTGCTTGCCTGTGAGGAGATGCACTATCAACGTTGCTTGCCTGTGAGGAGATGCACTATCAACGTTGCTTGCCTGTGAGGAGATGCACTATCAACGTTGCTTGCCTGTGAGGAGATGCACTATCAACGTTGCTTGCCTGTGAGGAGATGCACTATCAACGTTGCTTGCCTGTGAGGAGATGCACTATCAACGTTGCTTGCCTGTGAGGAGATGCACTATCAACGTTGCTTGCCTGTGAGGAGATGCACTATCAACGTTGCTTGCCTGTGAGGAGATGCACTATCAACGTTGCTTGCCTGTGAGGAGATGCACTATCAACGTTGCTTGCCTGTGAGGAGATGCACTATCAACGTTGCTTGCCTGTGAGGAGATGCACTATCAACGTTGCTTGCCTGTGAGGAGATGCACTATCAACGTTGCTTGCCTGTGAGGAGATGCACTATCAACGTTGCTTGCCTGTGAGGAGATGCACTATCAACGTTGCTTGCCTGTGAGGAGATGCACTATCAACGTTGCTTGCCTGTGAGGAGATGCACTATCAACGTTGCTTGCCTGTGAGGAGATGCACTATCAACGTTGCTTGCCTGTGAGGAGATGCACTATCAACGTTGCTTGCCTGTGAGGAGATGCACTATCAACGTTGCTTGCCTGTGAGGAGATGCACTATCAACGTTGCTTGCCTGTGAGGAGATGCACTATCAACGTTGCTTGCCTGTGAGGAGATGCACTATCAACGTTGCTTGCCTGTGAGGAGATGCACTATCAACGTTGCTTGCCTGTGAGGAGATGCACTATCAACGTTGCTTGCCTGTGAGGAGATGCACTATCAACGTTGCTTGCCTGTGAGGAGATGCACTATCAACGTTGCTTGCCTGTGAGGAGATGCACTATCAACGTTGCTTGCCTGTGAGGAGATGCACTATCAACGTTGCTTGCCTGTGAGGAGATGCACTATCAACGTTGCTTGCCTGTGAGGAGATGCACTATCAACGTTGCTTGCCTGTGAGGAGATGCACTATCAACGTTGCTTGCCTGTGAGGAGATGCACTATCAACGTTGCTTGCCTGTGAGGAGATGCACTATCAACGTTGCTTGCCTGTGAGGAGATGCACTATCAACGTTGCTTGCCTGTGAGGAGATGCACTATCAACGTGGTTTGCCTGTGAGGAGATGCACTATCAACGTTGCTTGCCTGTGAGGAGATGCACTATCAACGTTGCTTGCCTGTGAGGAGATGCACTATCAACGTTGCTTGCCTGTGAGGAGATGCACTATCAACGTGGTTTGCCTGTGAAGAGATGCACTATCAACGTGGTTTGCCGTCTAATAAGATGCAGCAAAAGGACGACATACACAATAAACGTACTCGCACGCCGCAAGTAACCAACATCCGATTACAGTTTTTCTTTTACTTTGGCGATTATAATTTGACTTTTGTTCATCACACGTATGCTTCTGCAAGCTAACTTACCATGGTCAGAAGAGTTCCTAAATATTTTTTGCAAAAGAGTTGATATAATACAAAACATGATAACATTGTTACATTATATCAGGTTATTCTCTATACAGTTCAGTCTAGGGCTTATTATTATTTCACGTTTTCCGTCGTTTGAGCATGCGTCTGTTTTTTTCCTTCTATAAACTTTGGGAAAGCAGACACAAGCAAAGTGGTGTTAACACCCGTCACAATAAATCAGATATTAAGTCGAACAGGCTACATCTGCACATGACCCCAAAAATAAGTTTTGCCCTTCGGTTTTTGATCAATGCAGAAATGAATTACTTGTAATCCTACCTTTCTCAGTCCGGTTTTTTCCCGTTAGCAAACACTTAGAAACTTTCGAACCGACACAATTACTAGTAGCAGACAATGTGTGACAAAATTACCTTTTTCTAAAAAACATTTTGAAATATCAATACAATTATATTTGAAAATTGTGTTAGTTAATACGTATCTTACTGTGGCTATACAAAAAGCAGTTTTGAAAGAGCAATTTCTGGACTTTACTTCTGGCCCTATCCGTGCTCAGCCCGGTGATGTCTCCACCCATCCACAGGTCCACCTCTAAGGCTCTTTGCAACAGTGATGTTTTATCTCTAGTGAGAAACGCATTTACATTACAAAGAAAGCACACATCGTCTAGTAGCTACGTCTGCTTGCCAACCGGCATTGCGTTATGTCCTTGTCGTGTGAGAAACGAGGACGACTTAGAATTGCTTATTGCTGATACACTTGTTCATGTGCGTTGCTATTCCATCTGGTGATGACGACGAATGAACAAACGATGACATAAATCTGCAGCAGTACGCCGTGAGCCAGTAACACAGTGGTCACTATTGGTGGTGTGTTTGTAACACAGTGGTCACTATTGGTGGTGACATTCTACGTGTGTACTTTGGCAGTGCAAATGGCACTATATGTCGGTCAATAGGACCGAGGGTTTGCAATGTAATTCTTACTTTAACATTAAAGTAAGAAAATAGGAAGTTTCCATTTGTCTTACGGCTACACCGTGTGATTGTCTTATGGCTACACCGTGTGATTGTCTTATGGTTACACCGTGTGATTGTCTTATGGCTACACCGTGTGATTGTCTTATGGCTACACCGTGTAATTGTCTTATGGCTACACCGTGTGATTGTCTTATGGTTACACCGTGTGATTGTCTTATGGCTACACCGTGTGATTGTCTTATGGCTACACCGTGTGATTATCTTATGGTTACACCGTGTAATTGTCTTATGGCTACACCGTGTGATTGTCTTATGGCTACACCGTGTGATTGTCTTATGGCTACACCGTGTGATTGTCTTATGGCTACACCGTGTGATTGTCTTATGGCTACACCGTGTGATTGTCTTATGGCTACACCGTGTGATTGTCTTATGGCTACACCGTGTGATTGTCTTATGGCTACACCGTGTGATTGTCTTATGGCTACACCGTGTGATTGTCTTATGGCTACACCGTGTGATTGTCTTATGGCTACACCGTGTGATTGTCTTATGGCTACACCGTGTAATTGTCTTATGGCTACACCGTGTGATTATCTTATGGTTACACCGTGTGATTGTCTTATGGCTACACCGTGTGATTGTCTTATGGCTACACCGTGTGATTATCTTATGGTTACACCGTGTGATTGTCTTATGGCTACACCATGTGATTGTCTTATGGCTACACCGTGTGATTGTCTTATGGCTACACCGTGTGATTATCTTATGGTTACACCGTGTGATTGTCTTATGGCTACACCGTGTGATTGTCTTATGGCTACACCGTGTGATTATCTTATGGCTACACCGTGTGATTGTCTTATGGCTACACCGTGTGATTGTCTTATGGCTACACCGGTTTGTGAATTGATCTTATGGCTACACCGTGTGATTGTCTTATGGATACACCGTGTGATTGTCTTATGGCTACACCGTGTGATTGTCTTATGGCTACACCGTGTGATTGTCTTATGGCTACACCGTGTGATTGTCTTATGGATACACCGTGTGATTGGTGCGCTTGTAACGTTGGAGCAAGTTCAAAACACCCACTAATCACTCCCTGATAGTACACCCAACTTACGTTGAATGCACTCTACAGTATGTTCCAGTTAATTTAACTTCATTTGAGAATACAAACGTTCCCACGTTGACAATGTGACTCTGCTAAGCAGTCAGCTTTTTAGTCGGATTGGATATTTACAACTTCCAATTGGACGGAAATTATTAATTTAAACAAAACAGGGAAGGTGAACAATACAGGAATATGAATTATAATGACATCCGTTTTGGAAAGTTACACATAAATTACGATTGCAAAAGGGAGGCAGTACCGACTAATGACGTGTGTACCTAGACTTAGAGCCTCTGTCACAGAGTGTGCACCAATACCTCTCTCACAGAGCGAGTTGAACGAGCAGTTGACTGACCAATGCTTCGCTAGATGTCACTACTCACTCCAGTTATTAGAGTAGAGCAGTTCATTTCCGATTGGATGCCATAATGGCAATGTGTAACATTATAAGGCACTGTACCAAGAGATATGCTTTGCAAACGAGTCACTTGTCTAGAATCCCCCGACCCACCATAACATTGTCATATAGCCCATAGTTCTATCAAAAACTGCACTGTGCAAAGTGCATAGTTTTATATATTTTATGAGAACATTATTTTTGTAAAACACATTTCGCCATTTTTACCGATGCTTGGAAGTGCACAATGTGCGCAAAATACATTTGTAATTTGAGGGTTCGACAAAAACGTAACCATCAAAATAAAGTATAATACAAATGTAATTATTTACACATAAAACACGGGTAGATATAGTCTTGATTACCGCACACCTGTATCGTTCAGTGTAAGGGTGAGACGAAGCTGGAACGGATTTAGGAGAAATACCAAAAATACATCTGCTATAATTGCTCATCGTTAGATGTTGAGATAGCAAGTACAACAATGTTGGAACTGCAAATGCTGTCACCCAAATGTCTTGTAACTCGCTAGACACGAAGCAGATTGAGCTTGCTAATGCGCAGTGATCGAATTTGACTGACGCCGATTGACGCAATTAGAGATGTGTTTCGGTGCACAGCCATTTATTGTTCCATATTAGAGCTGTGTACGTACACCGGTGTACCGTTGAACCAGTATACCGTGAACCTTTATATTGTTTTTGAAACCGGTATCCCCAAGGTATGTTTCACCGCCAACCGGTATACCGTTGAACCAGTATTTTATACGATTTTTGAAACCGGTATTTCTTATGGCATGTTTCACCGCCAACTGACTATACTTTTAAAATTTATATAACCATGTGAACCTCACGAAATAAAACTGAACGAACAGACGATATTCGACACATCCTGGCCGTCTCTTGTAACTGCGTACGGCCACATGGGAAGATGGTACAATTGGTTCTTTGGCGTGGTCTCTCCAAGCCACAGTGTGGCGCCACTGTAATGTAGCCATATGCCCTTGCATTTCGCGAATCAACTCGCTTTCATCCAAACCGCTAGCAGCAGTTTTAAACTACAGAGAAATATATTTATATTAGGACAAACATTATACCATTATCTTAAACAAGTTAATGTAACGAAACCGTTAGCTTGGTATATTGCACTAGTGTGTTACATATGCACCAGAACAAAACGTATAGCGCGCCGTATACCGTATACAATACACAGCACGTAGTGCCTGCCGTAAAGAGCCAAACAATACACAACTCTACTATACGCGAGGAACTGCCTCGAACGGCTTCGTCGGGGCTGTGTCGCGTGGCACAGTCTTTCCTGGCGCCAACGACCAGGGGCCGGCCAATTCTGCACTCTCTGGGGTCGTTGTGTTTGTTTTCCTGGCTCCCAATGAGTAATGCTTTGCCAGCATCGAGTATGCTAGCAACTATAGTAAACGATTCGTTACGCAGCTTCATCACAACGGGTAATCCTTGCACAGTTGCGTAGGTGGCACAGAGAGCGCAGTTGATCACGCAGCGCTGCCACTTGGGGATCTATCCATAACGACGCATCGATAACATCCATTACCCTTTTGTAAATGACACCTGGGGATGTTTCGTCGAAGACAGGAACAATAACAATATTGAACTCAGACGTGGTTTTAAAACACGTAACGACATAAACGAGTCGTATTATTGCGGACATAGTTGTACTTTCCAGGTGGTCGTCTATTCCTCTACGAAGTCGGGCAGAGTAGTCATTTATAACAGGTAGTTTGTTGTATTGAACTCAAGAAAATGGGAAATCGTTAAACATCAAAGCGGTTCACCCCGGTTGAGCAACATTGCTAATATACTTGGTTTGAAACTGGGTATTTACCCTTTGAACATGCCGCGTGGTACACAATTTTAAAATGAGATAACTGTTATGAGATTACTAAACGGAATTTTGAAGGCAGTATAACAGTATTCATTCAACATATTTATTATATTCTTTATTAATATATTATTAGTTAATTAATACAAAAAAACTAGGACGAGAAAGCCTATTTAATGCTACTGAGAGTCTCGGCAGTACCATGTGCATTTAACCTCCGTTATATTGTTCCACCATTTGAAATTTACCAATGTAAGTACAGAGGTTTACATTGATTCCTGGGATAAGCAGCACACGATCCTTGCACAATTGTGTAAGTGGTGTCGCACAGCGCAGCGACGTGGGAACCGACCTTCATACTCGCAGATACATCTACTATCTTTATCTGAGTGACGTTTTGCGATGTATCGTCGCAGATAGGTGCTATAATTGTACATCGTGAATCTGTGAATATTCACTAACCGTCAACATTTATAGTTCCGGAAACTTATAATATGAATGCTACAGTAAACCATTCAGGACGATAATCAACAATATATATATAACTATGTGCTTCTTGTATCGCGTCAGCATCTGTTTCAGGATGGAACACGGGAAACCTACCGCTGTTGTCACTGGAACGTCTGTGTTTACATGCAATGATAATGTATACACAGATGTGGTATACATATGACGTCACAAAACAAACGACGGTCCTGTGTTCTAAATACCACGACACTACTAAAAGTATGACACATTCATAAGGGTAAGATACCTGTCGAAGAAGATTACACGCAATATGGCAAAGGGCAAGGACAATTACAGGTATGTTGTTGCATCTACATTGTTTGTAAAAACTGACTGTGCGTGTGTTTTATCAGAATACTCTACATACTGTTCAATACATTCTGTTTGACACTTGGATTTGTGCAACTTGCTTGATTTCGACAAAACATGGAGCACTGCTGACATTGAACGTTAACAAATAGCGAAGGACTCATTATTGAATATTTCTCAGGACTGTTAGTTTTCAGATCGCATACGTTCATCTAAGTATCTCCAAGAAGTACGTATACCTGATAAAGGCTTACATCGAACATGACACGTTCACTTGAACAGTACCTATGACGACTACTAACGTCAATATTCATAGATACCGACGAAGTTAATGTGCCACGTTCGACAGACAACATTACTAGGTAAACACAATATTCTGGATACACGCTAAAATGAAAATTTGTGATCTGAACAAGTGAAGGACCGAACCTATGAACCAAACTACACCGGGCGAGAGTTCCTGGTAAAAGAACAACAAAAGAACACGCGGTAAAGAAACCGCACGTGATCTGAAAACAGCGAGAGCGGAAATGACGTACTCACCACGAGCAGCTGCAGCAGCAACACCAGCAGAAGCAGCAGGCTTTGGAGCCTCGTTCTGACGAGTGTTCTGGTGACGATGGCGGCGTGCCCTGCTGTTGGTTGCTGCCTGGCCGGTTGTTGCGCATTCTAAGGTCGTTCTCCGTAGCGGGCGACGGGCCACGGGAGGAGATACTGCTCATCTGTAAGAACAAACAAAAACAAATGTCACGTACGGCACGGAAGGAGATATTGCTCATCTGTAAGAACAAACAAAAACAAATGTCACGTACGGCACGGAAGGAGATATTGCTCATCTGTAAGAACAAACAAAAACAAATGTCACGTACGGCACGGAAGGAGATATTGTTCATCTGTAAGAACAAACAAAAACAAATGTTACGTACGGCACGGAAGGAGATATTGCTCATCTGTAAGAACAAACAAAAACAAATGTCACGTACGGCACGGAAGGAGATATTGTTCATCTGTAAGAACAAACAAAAACAAATGTCACGTACGGCACGGAAGGAGATATTGTTCATCTGTAAGAACAAACAAAAACAAATGTCACGTACGGCACGGAAGGAGATATTGCTCATCTGTAAGAACAAACAAAAACAAATGTCACGTACGGCACGGAAGGAGATATTGTTCATCTGTAAGAACAAACAAAAACAAATGTCACGTACGGCACGGAAGGAGATATTGCTCATCTGTAAGAACAAACAAAAACAAATGTCACGTACGGCACGGAAGGAGATATTGTTCATCTGTAAGAACAAACAAAAACAAATGTCACGTACGGCACGGAAGGAGATATTGCTCATCTGTAAGAACAAACAAAAACAAATGTCACGTACGGCACGGAAGGAGATATTGTTCATCTGTAAGAACAAACAAAAACAAATTTCACGTACGGCACGGAAGGAGATATTGTTCATCTGTACGAACAAACAACAACAACTTTCACGTGCGGCACGCGAGGAGATACTGTTAATCTGTACGAACAAACAACAACAACTTTCACGTGCGGCACGGAAGGAGATATTGTTAATCTGTACGAACAAACAACAACACGAACAGGTAATTACATAGGTATGGTGCTACTTGATCTTTAGAAGGCCTTTGATATGGTAAATCATAAGATTATTCTTCAAAAACCCATAGCAATAGGACTTCACAAATCTGCCATAGTCTGGTTTAAATCATATTTACGTGAACGACAACAATCAGTTGAAATTAATGAAACTATATCGAAACCTATGACTGTCACATGTGGTGTCCCAAAAGGTTCAATTCTGGGGCTTTTATTATTTCTAATATATATTAATGATATTTCCACGGCCGTTCGCTGCAAACTTCTTTTGTATGCTGAGGATTCAGCTTTTTTAGTTTCGGGTAAAACCACGCAATTGATCCAAGAAAGTCTTTCCTCAGAGCTTGATGCAGCCAGAGAGTGGTTAATTAAAAACAAATTGTCCCTCCATCTAGGTAAAACCGAAGCTATTCTTTTTGGATCAAAACGTAACCTTCATACCTGAAGTTCTATTCAGATGAAATGTGCTGGCACCACATTGACATGTCAAACACATGTTAAATATCTAGGTATAGAATTAGATCAGTCTCTAACTGGAAAAAGAGTGGCTGATAAGATTATTCGTAAGTCAAATGCCAAATTAAAATTAAAGAAACAAAAAATGTCAACATGAAAACAAAAAACATCTTACCTCAGCCTTAATACTATGTAATGTTGACTATGCTTGTTCATCATGTTTCTCAGGGTTAACCAAGAAATATAAATCTAGACTACAGTGTACCCTGAACAAGGTAATCCGGTTCCTTATAAATGCACCAGCTAGAACCCACATCGGTTTGAGGGAGTTTAGGCTGGTGAATTTGTTACCAATTGAGCTACGAATAAAACAATTAAATTGAACCATGTATACAATGTTATAAATGACAGAGCACTTTCACGTGCGGCACGGGAGGAGATATTGTTCATCTGTACGAACAAACAACAACAACTTTCACGTGCGGCACGGGAGGAGATATTGTTCATCTGTACGAACAAACAACAACAACTTTCACGTGCGGCACGGGAGGAGATATTGTTCATCTGTACGAACAAACAACAACAACTTTCACGTGCGACACGGGAGGAAATATTGTTCATTTGTATGAACAAACAACAACAAATTTCACGTGCGACACGGGAGGAGATATTGTTCATCTGTACGAACAAACAGCAACAACTTTCACGTGCGACACGGGAGTAGATATTGTTCATCTGTACGAACAAACAACAACTTTCACGTGCGGCACGGGAGTAGATATTGTTCATCTGTACGAACAAACAACAACAACTTTTACGTGCGGCTCGGGAGGAGATATTGTTCATCTGTACGAACAAACAACAACAACTTTCTCGTGTGACACGGGAGTAGATATTG
>JAODUO010000213.1:0-10000 GCA_025642075.2 Ridgeia piscesae | reverse complement strand
GGTGGTGTGGGATGTGTTCCCTGCTGGAGGCAACTATCCCCGGTGGTGTGTGTGGGATGTGTTCCCTGCTGGAGGCAACTATCCCCGGTGGTGTGGGATGTGTTCCCTGCTGGAGGCAACTATCCCCGGTGGTGTATGTGGGATGTGTTCCCTGCTGGAGGCAACTATCCCCGGTGGTGTGTGTGGGATGTGTTCCCTGCTGGAGGCAACTATCCCCGGTGGTGTGTGTGGGATGTGTTCCCTGCTGGAAGCAACTATCCCCGGTGGTGTATGTGGGATGTGTTCCCTGCTGGAGGCAACTATCCCCGGTGGTGTATGTGGGATGTGTTCCCTGCTGGAGGCAACTATCCCCGGTGGTGTGTGTGGGATGTGTTCCCTGCTGGAGGCAACTATCCCCGGTGGTGTATGTGGGATGTGTTCCCTGTGGTGTATGTGGGATGTGTTCCCTGCTGGAGGCAACTATCCCCGGTGGTGTGTGTGGGATGTGTTCCCTGCTGGAGGCAACTATCCCCGGTGGTGTATGTGGGATGTGTTCCCTGCTGGAGGCAACTATCCCCGGTGGTGTATGTGGGATGTGTTCCCTGCTGGAGGCAACTATCCCCAGGTGGTGTATGTGGGATGTGTTCCCTGCTGGAGGCAACTATCCCCGGTGGTGTATGTGGGATGTGTTCCCTGCTGGATGCAACTATCCCCGGTGGTGTATGTGGGATGTGTTCCCTGTGGTGTATGTGGGATGTGTTCCCTGCTGGAGGCAACTATCCCCGGTGGTGTATGTGGGATGTGTTCCCTGTGGTGTATGTGGGATGTGTTCCCTGCTGGAGGCAACTATCCCCGGTGGTGTATGTGGGATGTGTTCCCTGTGGTGTATGTGGGATGTGTTCCCTGCTGGAGGCAACTATCCCCGGTGGTGTGTGTGGGATGTGTTCCCTGCTGGAGACAACTATCCCCGGTGGTGTGTGTGGGATGTGTTCCCTGCTGGAGGCAACTATCCCCGGTGGTGTGTGTGGGATGTGTTCCCTGCTGGAGGCAACTATCCCCGGTGGTGTGTGTGGGATGTGTTCCCTGCTGGAGACAACTATCCCCGGTGGTGTGGGATGTGTTCCCTGCTGGAGGCAACTATCCCCGGTGGTGTGTGTGGGATGTGTTCCCTGCTGGAGGCAACTATCCCCGGTGGTGTGGGATGTGTTCCCTGCTGGAGGCAACTATCTCCGGTGGTGTGGGATGTGTTCCCTGCTGGAGGCAACTATCTCCGGTGGTGTGGGATGTGTTCCCTGCTGGAGGCAACTATCCCCGGTGGTGTGGGATGTGTTCCCTGCTGGAGGCAACTATCCCCGGTGGTGTGGGATGTGTTCCCTGCTGGAGGCAACTATCCCCGGTGGTGTGGGATGTGTTCCCTGCTGGAGGCAACTATCTCCGGTGGTGTGGGATGTGTTCCCTGCTGGAGGCAACTATCCCCGGTGGTGTGTGTGGGATGTGTTCCCTGCTGGAGGCAACTATCCCCGGTGGTGTGTGTGGGATGTGTTCCCTGCTGGAGGCAACTATCCTCGGTGGTGTGGGATGTGTTCCCTGCTGGAGGCAACTATCCCCGGTGGTGTGTGTGGGATGTGTTCCCTGCTGGAGGCAACTATCCCCGGTGGTGTGTGTGGGATGTGTTCCCTGCTGGAGGCAACTATCCCCGGTGGTGTGTGTGTGGGATGTGTTCCCTGCTGGAGGCAACTATCCCCGGTGGTGTGTGGGATGTGTTCCCTGCTGGAGGCAACTATCCCCGGTGGTGTGTGTGTGGGATGTGTTCCCTGCTGGAGGCAACTATCCCCGGTGGTGTGTGTGGGATGTGTTCCCTGCTGGAGGCAACTATCCCCGGTGGTGTGTGTGGGATGTGTTCCCTGCTGGAGGCAACTATCTCCGGTGGTGTGGGATGTGTTCCCTGCTGGAGGCAACTATCTCCGGTGGTGTGTGTGGGATGTGTTCCCTGCTGGAGGCAACTATCCCCGGTGGTGTGGGATGTGTTCCCTGCTGGAGGCAACTATCCCCGGTGGTGTGGGATGTGTTCCCTGCTGGAGGCAACTATCCCCGGTGGTGTGGGATGTGTTCCCTGCTGGAGGCAACTATCCCCGGTGGTGTGGGATGTGTTCCCTGCTGGAGGCAACTATCTCCGGTGGTGTGGGATGTGTTCCCTGCTGGAGGGGACCAACTCCGGTGGTGTGGGATGTGTTCCCTGCTGGAGGCAACTATCTCCGGTGGTGTGTGTGGGATGTGTTCCCTGCTGGAGGCAACTATCCCCGGTGGTGTGGGATGTGTTCCCTGCTGGAGGGGACCAACTCCGGTGGTGTGGGATGTGTTCCCTGCTGGAGGCAACTATCTCCGGTGGTGCGGGATGTGTTCCCTGTTGGAGGCAACTATTCCCGGTGGTGTGGGATGTGTTCCCTGCTGGAGGGGACCAACTATGGTGGTGTGGGATGTGTTCCCTGCTGGAGACAACTATCCCCGGTGGTGTGTGTGGGATGTGTTCCCTGCTGGAGGCAACTATCCCCGGTGGTGTGTGTGGGATGTGTTCCCTGCTGGAGGCAACTATCCCGGTGGTGTGGGATGTGTTCCCTGCTGGAGGCAACTATCCCCGGTGGTGTGTGGGATGTGTTCCCTGCTGGAGACAACTATCCCCGGTGGTGTGTGTGGGATGTGTTCCCTGCTGGAGGCAACTACCCCGGTGGTGTGTGTGGGATGTGTTCCCTGCTGGAGGCAACTATCTCCGGTGGTGTGTGTGGGATGTGTTCCCTGCTGGAGGCAACTATCCCCGGTGGTGTGTGTGGGATGTGTTCCCTGCTGGAGGCAACTATCCCCGGTGGTGTGTGGGGATGTGTTCCCTGCTGGAGGCAACTATCCCCGGTGGTGTGTGTGGGATGTGTTCCCTGCTGGAGGCAACTATCTCCGGTGGTGTGGGATGTGTTCCCTGCTGAAGACAACTATCCCCGGTGGTGTGGGATGTGTTCCCTGCTGGAGGCAACTATCTCCGGTGGTGTGTGTGGGATGTGTTCCCTACTATCCCCGGTGGTGTGTGTGGGATGTGTTCCCTGCTGGAGACAAGTATCTCCGGTGGTGTGTGTGGGATGTGTTCCTTGCTGGAGACAACTATCCCCGGTGGTGTAGGATGTGTTCCCTGCTGGAGGCAACTATCCCCGGTGGTGTGGGATGTGTTCCCTGCTGGAGGCAACTATCTCCGGTGGTGTGTGTGGGATGTGTTTCTTGCTGGAGACAACTATCCCCGGTGTGTGTGGGTGTGTTCCCTGCTGGAGGCAACTATCCCCGGTGGTGTGTGTGGGATGTGTTCCCTGCTGGAGGCAACTATCTCCGGTGGTGTGTGTGGGATGTGTTCCCTGCTGGAGGCAACTATCTCCGGTGGTGTGTGTGGGGATGTGTTCCCTGCTGGAGGCAACTATCTCCGGTGGTGTGTGATGTGTTCCCTGCTGGAGGCAACTATCTCCGGTGTGTGTGTGGGATGTGTTCCCTGCTGGAGACAACTATCCCCGGTGGTGTGGGGTGTGTTCCCTGCTGGAGGCAACTATCCCCGGTGGTGTGTGTGGGATGTGTTCCCTGCTGGAGGCAACTATCTCCGGTGGTGTGTGTGGGGTGTGTTCCCTGCTGGAGGCAACTATCTCCGGTGGTGTGTGTGTGTGTGGGATGTGTTCCCTGCTGGAGGCAACTATCTCCGGTGGTGTGTGTGTGTGTGTGTGTGTGTGTGTGTGTGGGATGTGTTCCCTGCTGGAGGCAACTATCTCCGGTGGTGTGTGTGTGTGTGTGGGATGTGTTCCCTGCTGGAGGCAACTATCTCCGGTGTGTGTGTGTGTGTGTGTGTGTGTGTGTGTGTGTGTGTGGGGGGATGTGTTCCCTGCTGAATGCAACTATCCCCGGTGGTGTGGGATGTGTTCCCTGCTGGAGGCAACTATCCCCGGTGGTGTGTGTGGGATGTGTTCCCTGCTGGAGGCAACTATCCCCGGTGGTGTGTGTGGGATGTGTTCCCTGCTGGAGGCAACTATCTCCGGTGGTGTGTGTGGGATGTGCTCCCTGCTGGAGGAAACTATCCCCGGTGGTGTATGTGGGATGTGTTCCCTGTGGTGTATGTGGGATGTGTTCCCTGCTGGAGGCAGCTATCCCCGGTGGTATGTGCCAGTGCAGGTAAAGGCAATGGTATTAACGTCTGTCTGTCGTTCGCATTAACAGCCGCGTTATACTGGATCCAGAAGAGCCGAAGTCGGCGACCGTAGAACATAAGCGCGGACGTTACTTCGCTTTGAAACCAAGCGTCGTATTTCTAGGCATGCGTACGTGCGTACGGACGGACACAAACTGAATATACAAGTAGGTAGTGCCGCGCTCGTCAACGGCAGTGCATATTGGATTTTATAAGCACAATTACGGGACGAACGGCCGGCATATTATAGTATATCCGACGGTTGACGGCGTCGTTCAGTGACGGCATTACTGATAGATTCGTCGGGCGCCTTTGGCCGGGCCCGCAGTCTCGCCCAATGCAGCCACAGCAACTATAATAGGCGCTGCTGTCATCAGTACTTTAATTAAGCAGGTACGTTACGCTTGCAGATTACACGCGTACCAATTGCACCTGTCTTTCCGCCAGTATTACAGCCACGTGCGCTCGAGTCGTTTACGAGTATACTAGGTCCTATCCCTATAATATAATAGAAGTGTGTGAAACACGGGCGTCCATCGCAAGCCAGTCGCTCACCTTCTAACATCAAAACTGATCCGTTGTAATGCAGGCCGCATGTATCATGATCACAAATAAAATGTCCAATCGATGTCGCAACAACAGCTAATTTTAGTTACAAATGAACTCATATTTGTTTACAAAAAAAACAACTTTTAACAACTGCACACACAATTGCGGACGAGGTGGATGAAAATCCGGATGTGAACCCGTGACATCGCGCAACTTTTTTGGCGACACCAGCAGACTTCGCAAATATTCGCCGCCTACGTAAATGCTGTCGCGTGCGCTGAGATGCTGCCAGAACGAAAAACCAGGCGGGTAAGGACGACAGCATTTACGTAGGCGGCGAATATTTGCGAAGTCTGCTGGTGTCGCCAAAAAAGTCGCGCGATGTCACGGGTTCACATCCGGATTTTCATCCACCTCGTCCGCAATTGTGTGTGCAGTTGTTAAAAGTTTTTTT
This sequence comes from Ridgeia piscesae, assembly GCA_025642075.2. Classification (NCBI taxonomy): domain Eukaryota; kingdom Metazoa; phylum Annelida; class Polychaeta; order Sabellida; family Siboglinidae; genus Ridgeia; species Ridgeia piscesae. The sequence continues at coordinate 4,811 of JAODUO010000213.1, read as the reverse complement.
TTTTTGTAAACAAATATGAGTTCATTTGTAACTAAAATTAGCTGTTGTTACGACATCGATTGGACACTTTATTTGTGATCATGATACACGCGGTCTGCATTACAACGGATCAGTTTTTATGTTAGAAGGTGAGCGACTGGCTTGCGATGGACGCCAGTGTTTCACACACTTCTATTATATTATAGGGATAGGACCTAGTATACTCGTAAACGACTCGAGCGCACGTGATTACAGCACCTCGTTGCACCTCGTTGAGAGTCGCCGAGACCACATGCGCGTATGGCATATAGATGTTTACTAATTGATGCAACACGACTAATTTCAAGTTTATTCAGACCACAAATTGATTACCACCCAGCGAGGTGATGTTCACAGCTTTACTTCTTTGGTTTATAGCTGTTTACTTTTTACAAAGTTACATATTCGTCTGGATTGCCAAAGAATGCTCCAGGAATGATACTAACAATGCCTTCTCTAACGCTATCTTATATGTGCACTCATAGAGTATGATCTAATATTTATACTGAATCAATTTGTATTGTGTAGCTACACACGTTATCACCGAGTATATAATGTTCTTTGACTTCACAAAGCACAGATCACATTGTGTGGCTAACGACCGAAAGGTATTCAATTTCACTGGCCGTAGGGGTAGGACATTATTTTTATTACTGAATACTCAAAATATCACTGTTCCACTCCAAACACAAGGCAGATTTATATTGAATAGGTAAGAGTTAGTAACCGGTGTAGTAATTAACAAGTAAATTGTTTGTTATCACTACATTCAATAAGTACAATTGAAAAGACGCAACGGTATAGGCATTGGAATGTGGTGCTCACTTGTCTGTCACAATACAATAATAGTCCAACACGAACATTGGCAGGTGTAACATGAACACAGGCATCACGTACTGTCTGTAATGTTTATGCAATCGACAAATTCAACACGATTATTGACATATGCCCGACTGACGAAATGCTCATATGCCGTCGTTTAAAAAACAAGAGCACAAAGCTGTCATCTCGTGTCATCGTCACGACACGATATGACACGTCACAAGACGACAACGACTTAAGGTCAGAGATCAACGGAAATTATGCTTGGCGTTTACGACTATCCAAGAACTGTGGATATAATTATTCAAAGCTGCGTTAGGTGCGTTTTTTACAGGTGAGAACTCTATAGGAAAAGTACCAGATACTAATGACATTTACATCGGTCGCTCACGTGCGTGTTTCACAATAAATTCCAAAACGTGATCGACTTTCTGGCCAAGGGCGTGATCTAATATAAAATATGCGATATCAAAATTCTAAGCAACTTCTCGTTTACCTGCCATTTGGTAAACTATGCCCCTCTCAATGGCACCCATCTCCCTACTTCTTCTCTATCTCTATGCTTCAGCCTGTCGGTCGTGTCTGTCTGTCTGTCTGTCTGTCTGTCTGTAAGTCTGTCTGTCGGTCTGTCCTGTCCGTCCGTCCGTCCGTCCGTCCGTCCGTCCGTCCGTCCGTCCGTCCGTCCGTCCGTCCGTCCGTCCGTCCGTCCGTCCGTCCGTCCGTCCGTCCGTCCGTCCGTCCGTCCGTCCGTCCGTCCGTCCGTCCGTCCGTCCGTCCGTCCGTCCGTCCGTCCGTCCGTCCGTCCGTCCGTCCGTCCGTCCGTCCGTCCGTCCGTCCGTCCGTCCGTCCGTCCCGTCCGTCCGTCCGTCCGTCCGTCCGTCCGTCCGTCCGTCCGTCCGTCCGTCCGTCCGTCCGTCCGTCCGTCCGTCCGTCGCGTCCGTGCGTCCGTGCGTCCGTGCGTGCGTGCGTGCGTGCGTCCGTCCGTCCGTGCGTCCGTGCGTCCGTACGCCCGTCCGTGACTTCGAATACATATTTTGCCGGTCACGTAACGTACGTTGTGTGAGCCACTGCCTACTTAGGTGCAGGACATCCCAGATGGAGGGTTGTGCATGACGAATGCGATAGAGTCTCTGTTAAGTTAGAAATCAACCAATCGTCTGTGGTCGGCGGGACGTGCTCACACTAATCATGTAATCATCCCGGTTGACCTGACGGCTCGTATCTTTATGACGCGGATAAGCACATCTCAACCACTCGGTCGAGATCTCATGGCCCAGAATACGAGCTAAAGTTGACTCGACTAACAATGTAAACTTCACGAGGTTATATATTAGTGAATCCGGTGGTCGTCCGTCGTGTCTGTGAAACGAATTAAAAGACGCGGACCGATTGACCGACGGACCGACGGACCGACGGACCGACGGACCGACGGACCGACGGACCGACGGACCGACGGACCGACGGACCGACGGACCGACGGACCGACGGACCGACGGGCCGACGGGCCGACGGACCGACGGACGAATGAATTATGTATTACAGAGTATACCACACATGTGAACTGGAACATATCAGGGTGTACATTTCAAAACAAATTCCAAATAAATGACGTGTTGATATAACAAGTCGTTTCCTTCAAAAAGGTATTGGCAGATTGGCTAATTAGACAGCTGGTTTATTTATTTCATGTGTATGTGTACGTGACTGTTAATGTGTGCAGTCGACTTGGTTCAGTTATGGTACACTGTTAGCAGTAGCACCTCAACGTACACGTAGCATGTTACAAGCACCACAAGCACCTAATGGTAAAGGTTGCTAAATGCGTAAATATAACGGTTAATAAAACATTAATTTGATTAATGCATTAGTACGTAAATTATATAATATACATATATAACTATATAACTATATATATATATATATATATATATATATATATATATATATATATATATATATATATATATATATCTATGCAGTCTGTTACATTCTGTTGACTATTTACATTATTTAATTGTATTTTTGATAGCTAAAGGTACATAACCGTTATACATTTACTAAATTTTAACCTGTATATATATATATATATATATATATATATATATATATATATATATATATATATATATATATATATATATATATATATATATATGTTAAAATGTTATTGCAAATTTCAACAGTTAAACAACGTCGCGGCGGATGAGGATTCGAAGTGGTATGGGAGATGGCACAGCAATATAAGCGGCATTACTGAAGTGGACAGCGGATACAATAGATGATATCCGCCGTGCAGAAGCACCCACACCCACGACCCCGCATTGTCTAGTCTCGCTTATCCGACTGTCGGTCGGCTGCGTAACAACGCCGAGAAGACAGTCTGGTGATTTAAAGCATTTTTGAAAGTTATTCGTTAAAGGTAGCATTGGTATATTCACGAATTCAGCATTACAAATTCTAAAACAATTGCATTTAATAATTTCTACGTAATTAATTGGGTCGATATAGCCAACATTTAAAGTATACTCGAAAACAGTATCGCTTTATACACAATAATTAGTATTTGTTCTTTTTTATTTTATGTTCGCGTGAGATCCAACCGGCATGTATAATTCCTGCTTCATAAACAATTGCAAATATGTATTTCTGTTTATTTTTTTGGTAAATATAAGTTTAATGTTGAATACTTTTCATAGGATATAATTATCTTGTAAACGTATATCGTTATATTAATTTTTATTTCATAGTTGGCCTGAAAACCAATCAGCGTCTTTACACTAAAGTGGAGTAAAGCCGCACTGTCGGTTACATCGGCAGGCCATTAATATTCCAGGCGGAGTTGAGGGCTGAAAAGTACTCCGAACTCACAGAGACTGGTTAATCGAGGCTTCGCGTTGTCGGGCAGCTGGAGTGAGATTGCAGGTCCCGGAAGATACCGGAAGTACCTCGCGTGGCCGGCAAGATAACGCAAGACGACGGTCCCCGTGGGGCCGAGCGTAAACACCGGAGTAGGCAGGCGGCATCTCTAGAGCACAATCTACGTCACTGCACGAAGACAATGTAACTCACTCAGACTGTCATCATGAAACATTAATTAAATCGAAGTGTTTCAGAATCCAGACGTGCCGTCATCCTTCTGATTTCTTATTAACAGTATTCCCTTTACGACCTTTTTAAAATGTTACTGTGATAAATAAATATATATATATATATATATATATATATATATATATATATATATATATATATATATATATATTTTCATAGTAACATTATGCACATTGAAATATTAATTATTTATCCTAATTGTCATAAATAGAAGATACATATGGAGTTAGACAGCATTTGAAATGTTGCATTATCACCAAAGTGAGATAAAACTTCCTAAGCATGTAATGACAGTTGGCACATTGATTAATAAAAAAATTGATTTGGGGAAATACATCCAAATAGGATGATATGCGAAATATACCCACGGGAATGAAAACTGGTGCGTTTCGCATAAAACTATTAGCGTCGTGAGATGTTTTATTACGTGAAATGGTTAACATCGTCGAATGACGCATGAATTGCAATGTAGATTATTTTCATCTACACGTTGATAGCATCTCGCGGCTATTCTTCGAAATATGCTCAATAATGTATGCCAGGAAAGGTACGTGTGCGGTCGCATCTAATAATAACACGTGGACTGCAATGAATCTGCGAAGCCCATTAGGATGCAGACAGCGCACGTTAATTCATGGTAACCATTAAGGTCGCCGTAGATTCTAAAATAAGTATGCATGCATGCATGCATGCATGCATGCATGCATGCATGCATACATACATACATGCATGCATGCATGCATGCATGCATGCATGCATGCATGCATGCATGCATGCATGCATGCATGCATGCATGTGCATGCATGCATGCATGCATACATGCATGCATGCATATGCATGTATGTATGTATGATGTGATGTAT
>JAODUO010000212.1:437500-460009 GCA_025642075.2 Ridgeia piscesae | reverse complement strand
CTTCATACAGTGTCGTAGTTGTTATCTCGGTTAAAACAACAAATTCCGATCCTGTTGTGTTTTAGACAACTAGTTAACATAATAGTGTTAAATATTTTTAACGCCGGTTCACGAGATATGTTTTGTATAAATGTATAATAGATCATCATTGGCATTATAATGATCTATTATGAGTTTGATTTATTGTTAATGCAAGAACATCACGTGTTAAATAATCCGTACGTTAAATACGTATTCGTATCCCTCTAAGCACGACAAGTAACTGCAACTAATGCCAAGTCTACAAGAAAACACGTGTAAGTAAACTGTCTTACGGGATGGTGAGTGGGTGACCGCTGACAGTAAGCAGCACGTTATACGCTCGAGGCTCTGGGTCGTTTTGTGCTTTTATACTTATTCGAACAGGCTCTTTCTCTAATTCAATAAAACCGGCTGTTGTGTTTTGCGCCGGCGTCAACTGAGGTGAATTGATAAACAGTAACAGTGTATCGTATCGTACAGAACATACTTCATCCAAATGAAAACTGAACTGTATGACGCATGCATAGGTTTCTGCGAAAGATAGCCAGAATCATGTACTATAACACGATGAGTCATATTTGGTCAATTTGAACATTCCATGTATGGCATTTCAATAAGATACAGTGTATGTTTCAGAGCACGGCACCCACCCCGACATTCCAGTTCAAAATCGTGCACCTATGCTCAGGATCTAGTGTATTTATAGTATCGATTACCTGTGTAGTCTAACCACGATCACGAATCTACGTACCTCGTCCATTCGATATATTTCCACTGGTACCTCGTCCATTCGATATATTTCCACTGGTTCTACTACCTCTTGTCATGTGATGCAACGATTACGAGTAAATCTGATGTTCTCCCTTAACGGCCCAGACTATTTATGGGGCTCTGCCGTGCAAGACGTAAGGCTGACGCAGACAAGCGTACGAGGCGCGTGGCTGCGCTTTCAAAATGGCTGCCGAGGTGTTACATCTTTCGATCTAGGAAGGAAATTTATGACGAATTAAAAAAATATTTAGACTCCATCATGCCTAAACGGAGAGGAGACAGCGCTTCGGACACCACAGAAATAGCACTAAAAGAAGACGCCATGCTGGTCAGGTTTGTAGAACTTTTGTCCAACGAAGCGGTTGTCGAGAATTTACGCCATGTGCTGAACCAAAGGCCCTCACTGATACTGGACACATTAACTAACAAATCTCCCAGCTTAGCGAACGGTTGGATAAGAAAGACAAGTATATTGCTGCTCTAGAGGCAAGACTGTCCTCAGTGGAGGCTGATCTTTATCAACTAGAACAATATTCACGAAAAACACGATTCTTCGGAATCCCCGAGTCAGAGAAAGGGGAAGACACCACCGGCAAGCTGCTGTTCTTTGTGAACGAAACAATGGGAGTCACTCCTCCCACTGTGAGTGCCGACGTAGTGACAAGTCATCGGCTCGGACGGCGCATGCCAGATGCAGACGCGCAAACACGACCACAGCCAGTGATCGTAAAATTTGCCACGGCCCACGTGCGCGACGTGGTCATCCGTGCGAGACGCCGCTTTCCGTAAAGCAGCGATGGACCGACGGTGTACGACTGTACGTCAACGAAGACCTGATATGTCGGCGGGCGGCATTGGTCAAGAAGGCGAGACAACTGAAGAAGTCAATACAAATCAATGACTGCTGGATCTTCAACGGAAAAGTTATACTAAAGACTATAGACGGCGTTGTGAAACAAATCCGGTCTGACTGGCTATTGAACCGGCGACGCTGATTGATAACCTACAACCTGAATCTGGTGATATCAATCATTTCTTATTTTATTTTGGCATCCACAAAAGTATGCTAGCATTACCTGCAGAAACAGTTTTGTAAACTGAACAATCAATATGTTCCGGTATTCGTAATAATTGTTTATGTATGGTTATGTTGGCTGTGCTAACTTGTTAAGTTGATTCATTTTTGTTGACAGTGCTGTCATCATATGTAGATATACAAATCTGTGGTTGTGTTGACTGCCATAATTAAGTGCAGACAGAATTGTTTGACTACGCCATTGCTATGTTCAGTTATACGTAATACATTTGTCTAATTATGTTGACTAAGCTAACACTTTATGTGGATACAGTTTTGTTTACAGTGCTACCACTATGTGTAGATGTACATGTTATTGATTGTGTCACTATGCACAGGCACCATTTTTGTTGACTGTGCTATAGTTATGAGCATTTTTAAAATCGTCTAAACATATATTTCAATTTAATTATTTCCTCCCTATGAACATCTCGTGATGTCATTAACTCAGAGCCTAATTAGCTTTTCCTTTACTTTTTTATTGAAATCAATGCGCTGGTTATCTCGACTCAATTACAAGCTTTCACATATATTAACACCTATTCAGGAGGTATTCTAAACAACTGCTTAACAAATATATTACATATAAATGAAAATAAAACTGACATAAACGAACAAAAAAATCGTCTTTCGTCTATGATTTCGACCAGTTTAGTAAGTTAGTTAAGGAAAATAAAAATTCTTTTAGTATTTTAAGTACAAATATACTGTTTGTAAATGCCTAGTTTTCTGAACTTGAGGCATTCATATAAGAATTAAATACTGTAAACTTTAAGGTTAGTTTAAAGGGCAAAAAAAGGCAACGGTTTCGTGGCGTACACCTAATAGAGTTAATATAAAGTAACAATTTCCACATATACTCAATTTTTTAACGCCAGCCGTTTACCTGAAAACTATTTTTGAACACCCAGCCATCGAAATACTATGAGCTACGCCATTGTCGACGAAGAATGACGTCAGTAAGCTGAGGCTTCTCCACAGATTAGTTATTCATAAATCCGTCTGGAGGCGCTGTGCGCAGAGAAAATAAAAATGGCGTGTTTGTTATGGATTATCTAAATCGGATCATTTAACGGATGCAGAAATATCTGGATATAGATTCCAGCCGCAAAGACAAAGCCATGAATTGGAAGATACACTAGAGGCGAGTGACCACGAAAAGAAAGACACACGGGAAGCTGAACGTACAAAAACAAAACTAGCAGAGACGGTGTCAACTGGTGGCGGTGCCGAACCAATTTGTTGATGCGGTGACAAGTTTGTCTGCTGTCATGAAATGGCTGCAACTCGGCAACGCGCGGAGCATATTGATGAAGGTAAATATTAAGTTGTCTATTATTGTTATTGCTTAAATATTATTATCCTGAGGTCCGGACTGCGTAATGATCGTATTATTATGACAAGCGAAATATGATCGCTTAGCTTGGGCCAGCCGGGTCACAATCAGTGACCTCAGGCTCAGGCTTGCCGCATTCAACTATTAGACTAAGTATGTGTCACTTATTACGTTTTATGGTAATAACACATTTGTTAAGACTTGGTGGGGTTTATCATTTAACATAAATTGTATTGAATAGCTCCAATGAAATTTAATGAATCAGGTCCCACAATTGTGCAGGTGTGTCTATTGTGGAAAACAAATCCGTACAAATGAATAGTCAATACCTTGCTGTTTTTTTGCATCCCCCAGGTGTGGACACCCCATCACATTTGTAATAATAGCAGCTACATTGATTCATATATCATGATCTAAATGCACCGCCTACACAGCAATGGCAGGCAGTTACGATTATTTTATTTGAACAGGGTTATCTTCTGCAGGGTTATCTTCTCATCATTTTGCATGTGTCTTATGGATTCATATATAAACATAGATAATGAGTTTGTTTCAAAGAACCCAGATATATTAGTGACGAGATTAATACAGGAAATGTGTCAGAATTCATGCTTTGTGAAATTATGTTCATTCAGAATAATAATCCATGTTTGCAATGATTCATATAAAACATTTCTTAATGTTCGATTTTTTATTACAGGTGGACTGCTGTGTATTATGAAAAGTCGGATTTGAAATTCTCTGCTTCGAGCAACTGGTGCTTCGGAATGTATTGGTTGCACTGAACCATATACAGATAGATAACTGGCAACTAGATCCATCAACACACAAGTAAGTACACTGTGCATACATTTTATACAATTATGTTGCCATAAACGTTAATGCATCAAATAAGAAGCAACAATACAACATCAAACAAAGTAGCACTATAAATAAAAAATAATAGTTATCATTACTTATAGATACATGGAACCATTATAATTTTTATGTAGTGAAAATGGCAGGTATATTTGTGAACAAAGTGCATAGTTCCTACTACTGGCCAAAGTATAGAATGGATCATAGAGTAAATTATAGTGCCTAGTCTTTTCACAATAATAATCTAATTGACATTTTCTCTGGTTATCCATTATGAGATGACAACCCAAATATGTGAATGCAGGGACTGGAATTGTCATTAGAGGTTTTAGACAAGATGTTTATGTTTGACAGCTTTCAGAATGGTTCAATCAAATTAATAAAAATTTCTTGAGCTTACTAGCAATACCCTAATTCATTTTATTCCAAATTATAGAAATAGATCCTCAATGGTTTCTAATGCCACACAACGATTTAAAAGTGCATATTGTCAACATTAGATGCAATATGTTATAATACTGCCACACATTTTTTTCTTAAAAAGCACCACATGCCTTTAAAGATATATTTTAAATTAAAAGAATCATTGATTAATTTTCATCTTATTTACAATGTCATATGTATATTTATCTGAACACGTTTATTTCAGGTTGCTCAGGTGGGCTGTCTATAGGCAGTTTACTGGTGGGTTCACAGCAAGTTGGGCCGGAGTGTTCATCGAGTACTGCCAGCATGCATCAGCCACCTAATCAGAACAAAGTTCCCTGTCTTCGCTTGGAGAGCAGCACGAGGGATATCACTTTGCTCTCGAAGACTTGACTAATGTACAAAACGATTGAGCCATGCAGCCCGCATATCTTCCTTACTCGGTTTTGGCACATTTGCCCCGATCAAGCAACCCCTGTTGGTACAGTGATTAGTGGCAGTGTAACTTTTTCCCATCACCACATGGATTATGTGGCTCATCAGCATGGGTAGACGGTTATGTCGGACTTGTGTTCTGTTGCGCAACCTCCAGTTTAATAATTGTTTCTCGAAGATGACATCTGTGTTAACAGGGATGCATGGGACAAGACGTGGCCGATAATTCCCCGCAACAGCAGATAACATCAATCGTGATTTCATTCCTACAATTAATATAGTGCTTGCATTAACTGATTAGTATTTAGACAACTTTGAAACTTTTTCTACATGATTATAAACATGTAATAATTTTTGTAATTTCATTTGATAATCATGTAAGAAGTCATTGTTTTAGTAACCAAACATTAGCCAAATTAGTAACCATCAGTTAAATAACAACACATTGACCAGGAATTCCACTATCACATTCCACTCCCAATTATCACTTGTTGTTCTAATCTTAATGTTTCACTTTGTATCATGTATATACAGTGACTGTATTTTTATGTATTTTTATATTATATTTTAATACATTCAGTGATAATGACGTGTTATTTATTTTATCAAAAACCGAGAAGTTATTAATTACACAAGTAGCTGTATTCATAAGTGTTTACAGCTGTGTTTTGTCCCCCATGACACAATTACTAGGAGTTCATTCAAATGCCATACCTGTATTATCTTAGAAATATGAAGCAATACTGCAATTACTGTGTGCTAATTTATACAGCTTGGTGCAATGTGAAGAGAACTGTACAAGCAAGGATTCAAATGCAACTTATTGCAAAAGTCCTCTTATCGCAAAGTCCCCTTGTAGTTACGACTGCTGTCATACCTTCATAGAAGTGCTGTCTCTTGGGGCAGGTAACTCTGATACACATCCACTGGCCAGTATGACAGAATTTAGTGAGCTAGGGAATGGCTCCCAGAAAGTGCCGTGCTGTGATGACTGACTTCAGGCAGGGCATTGAATGCTGCTGAACTTTGCTCCAGATACATTGTCGTATCTTCTTCCTCAACAATTGCAGCGTGTGCACATGCGTGTGGATGCCACAATGTGATACAGGAGTGACAATCACTGTTTTCTGTAACCAACAACAAAGGAATGTGAAATAATTCATTGCATTGGCATTTCCTCTGGTTATTCATATGAGATTACCAGAAATTGAGAAACACAGCCATATTGTGAGAATGCAGCAGACAATATCAATCAAGTGTATGAATTTTCACTATATAATTATCTAGAATAAAACTTATCTTTTTTCAATTATCACTTACAGGTGACAATAGATCTTTAACCAGTGGATACCGACGTCACATCTAAAAAGCTAATAAAACATCAAAATAAACACAACTTGTTGCAGATAAAATTAGTAGTTTAAATGAAGATTTAGTTTAAAACATGCATGCAGCAACTAAGAAACGTGATAAAATTATGATAAATATAGTCAGATGTGTATCTCATAATTGGAAACTAACAGAAAAATGCAACTAACAAAACTTTGTAAAAACTTAATGTTTAAATAAATACTGACTGAATTTCTAGTTTTCAGCATCATAAAATTTTCATTGTTTCTTAGCACATATCTGAACACACTGATCATAAGTTTTACTAGCTGTATTAATCAATGTCACCTTACTCTGACATAGCCTACATTTACATCGATGGAAATAAATGTCTATGTCACTATGAGCGGTTACTGAATTTACGAAGAAGTGCCAACGACAATCCAAGGCCACGGTCCCTCCGCCGATGACATATATCACCCATGAGACGTGTCGTGTTCAAGTTCAGTTATTCAAGTTTCTTCTAAAGGCTAAATTATTTATTCTGCATTGTACTAAATTCTGCGATTATTTAAATTTTGCTATTGTCCTAGCTTGGTTCAAGTATATCTTAGTCTTTACACATGTGGACGTGATACCATAGAAACAGATTAGCTGTCATCGATGGACATCGGCATCGGCATCGGGCATCGTCAACACATCGATGACCGAGCCATCATCAATCGATAGCCGGTCTACGGCGGTCAACACTACTTTTAACAGCACAAAAACGTTACGTGTGCTTGACGTCTGCAAAAACACAATTAAATACACAGAAAAAATAGTACATCATACTAACCTTCTTGCGATCTGATCATTGATGTCTCGGCCAGCTTGATATATGCGTTGCTTCGACGGTTTAGCTTTTAGGTCCATCCATGGCTAAATATTGTCAGCCCTGCCCCGGGTTTAAGAAGACGACGGTCGGTGACGTTTTGTTGGATCTTGTTCCATCAACTGGTGATATATGTCTACTTCATAATTACTTGTTAACCACAGATTTAGGTCTAAGCAGCTGCTACATGTCACGCCAACTAAACGAAGACTCGATGTTGTTGTGCCGTAGGCAAGCGTACTGACGTCGCAGGAAGCTGACCGGCCTCAGCAGAGACCTAGAATGCCGCGCGCTTATTGGCCAGGCCAAGTCAAAAGAATACGTCACCGGTTAAGATGGTGGTGTCTAGGACATCATGATTTTTTTTTAGATTTTTAGACTTTAAGGTCACATTCTGAGTAAACCGCTGACGTTAAAAAATTGAATATATGTGGAAATTGTTAGTTTGTAGAAACTCTATTAAGTGTATGATACGAAACCGTTGCCTTTTTTTGCCCTTTAATATGTCTTCAAGAGACATGGATAGATGAAAGTGAGGATATATCGCCATTTCATTTACAAGGCTGTGACTGTATATCACAGGGTTAAACATGTAACAGTAAAGGAGGGCTGGTAATATACGTAGATGACCAGTATAAATCAAAAGTTACATTTAACCTCAATACCTTTGAACAATGGGAAGGGTTGATAGTTAAAGTACAGGGTAATACTTTATTTAAGACGTTTACTATTGGAAATATATATCGATCTCCGAGAACGCGAAATGAAGACTTAAACGCATTTATAGATAGATTTACACCAATTTTATCGCGATCGGATAACTGTAATAATGATATCATTACTGCCTGGGACTTTAATATTAACTTACTTAAACTAAAAGAAAATTACATGTTTAGTAGCTTCTTTGACGCGATAATATCGCATAGTCTGTATCCTCAAATAACCCTACCCACTCGATTTACTAGAACAACTGGAACCCTAATAGATAATCAACTTTGTAGACTTCATAAATCTATATTAGAAAATACCGCAGGGATATTAACTAAACGATTTTTCGATCACCAACCGTATTTTATTATTATGCATAATGCCTAAAAATTACATTCCCTCCTAAATATGTACAAATAAATATCGTATGTGCGGACGCAATGATAAGTGTTATGAATGAAATAAAATCAGATAATATTTATGACAAACTAAATAAAAAAATCCAACTGCTGACCCAAATTGTAATTATGATAAATATATAAAGAAATTACACGTGCTAAAACTATACATATGCCAAACAAGTTAGTAAAATGTTATAGATACAAATAATAAGAAATCAACTTGGATCACCCATGGTCTGTAAACTTCAATCAGATATCGAGAAAAAATGTACAAACAATAACATTTAACAAATCCCAGTTCAAATAATTATGAAACTATTAAAATTAATCTAAAAACCTATAAAAACAATATTAAAGAAAAATATTCGGACGGCTAAGCAATTTTATTTTGAATTTCGTTTTTCAGACAATGGCAATCAGATGTCAGACAAACAAAATTGCTGATACATTTAATAACTATTTCACAAATATAGCTCAAACTATTGTAAATGATATCAAGTATGAAGGCACCAAATATTTTAGTTATTACCTAAATAGACAAATACACACAATTTTTTTTTAACAAACAATATAGAGAAAATGCAATAAAGAAAATAATATACAATTTACCCACAAAACATAGTTGTGGATTCGAGAGTATCTCTTCTTTTTTTAAATAAATAATTGAACCTGCAATTATAAAATCATTGACTATGGTAATAAATCAAGTGCTAAATACAGGAATTTTTCCAGATAAACTCAAAAATGCCAAAGTAATTCCAATTTTTTTTTAAAGATGATCCCACACTATTCACAAATTACAGACCAATCTCTCTATTACCAACGATGTCAAAGGTAGAACAATTTCTTATCCCAGTTATCTTCATATTTTAATGAAGTTAAACTATGTTTCGATAACCAATGTGGTTTAAACCAAAACACTGCACTGGGTATGCTGCGCTTGAAGTAGACATAATTATAAATCACATGGACAAAAATGAGGTGCCAATTAATATATTTCTTGACTTATCACAAAGGCCTTTGATACCATTGACCATAATATTTTATTACATAAATTTAAGTTTTATGGACTGGATGGTTCGACTCTACTTTTAGAGTGAATAATAAATAAATACTTATAAATAAATGTAAATTCAGTTATTCATAAGCATTGATAACTACGTTCCTACATTGGTCAGTAAATCGTCATGTCGGTAGTTCGGTCTGCTACACAAGGCTCAATTACAGGAACCGGGAGGTGGCAGCACTGTTGAGCCCCTCACTACTTAGTCTCGCGTAACGAGTGTCGCTGCGTAACTTCGCCGAGAAGACAGTCTGGTGTTTTACCGGCGTTCGGAATGTATCCGTGTGGGGCTAAGCAGTGCTGCCACCTCACGGATACTGGATAAATCCTGCCGTAATTCCTATTTCACAAACAACTGCAAATGTGTATTTCTATTTAGTTTTGTGTTAATATAAATTTAATTTTCAATAGTGTTTATAAAGGTATCCTTATTTAATTTGTTATTTCAAATTCGGCCTGGGTACCGATCAGCATCTCTATCTTAATCTGGGGTAAGGTCGCCCTGTCGGTTACATCGGCAGCCCATTATAATTCCAGGCGGAGTTGAGAGGCTAAAATGTGCAGCCACCTCACGGAGTCTGGTTAATGGAGGCTACTCCCTACTGCCGGGGGGGATTATGCTCTCCGTTGGTGAGTGTCAAACCTGCCTCACTCCAGAATAGGGTAAAGACGTCGATTGGTTCTAGGCTGAATTTGAAATAAAAAATTAAATAACGACACACGTTTTACTAGATAATATTATATTATAAAAAACTGTTCAAACATTAATCAGAATAAAAAGAAGAGAAACATATTGTTGTTTTTATCTCATTTTTGTGTGTGTAGCAATAGTTTATATCTTAGTTTCGCTATCAAAAACAAACATACATACTATATAAACATCAATTATTATTATTATACATGTAAACGTGTGAATTGATCAAACACAGTGATGACGTCTGACGGCTTCAGGCAGTGACACTACACAAGGGTTACCTAAGCAAGGCATAGTTTACGTTTCACGCAGCCAATGGAGCGTCGGTTCACTGAGACTACTGCGACACCGTTTGGAGAGAGTACAAAGAACAGCCGCTCGTGTGGTTAAGCAAATTCGACGAGGTGATTGACAGTCGATATCTACAGTTTTGCGACACTTGCACCGGCTCCCAGTACGGAAGCCCATCCAGTTCAACACACTTGTAGTTGTCCACACTGCACTGTATGAATGCACGCCGTTATATTTCGCGTCACGGCGCCACCGTCACACACTACACTAGGCCGACGGGCCGCGAGTTCACTTAGAACAGTATGGTGCTGGGCGTACTTTGTGGGACTCGCTGCTACTTGAATTGCGTTCAGTTGACAACATTGATCGGCTTGCAAAACAGTTGAAGACATTAATTTAAAATGTAAAAACTTATATTGCCAGACTCTGTGTGTGTGTGTGTGTGTGTGTGTGTGTGTGTGTGTGTGCGTGCGTGCGTGCGTGCGTGCGTGCGTGTGTGTGTGTGTGTGTGTGTGTGTGTGTGTGTGTGTGTGTGTGTGTGTGTGTGTGTGTGTGTGTGTGTGTGTGTGTGTGTGTGTGTGTGTGTGTGTGTGTGTGTGTGTGTGTGTGTGTGTTTGTGTGCGTATGTGTGTGCTCAATCCAAGAGAACAGTGTTCAATAATAAACCGGGTCTGCTTCTGTTTCATTCTGGGTCATGCCAGTTGACATATTTACTATTGCAAGAGTCGCTATTGTGCGACCGCGGCGGTGTATACAAGCTTTACACAGCAAGCCGTAAGTCAACGTTGACGTAAACATAGTGGGTAATAGCAGGGGTCAGTAGATGGGTTCCCCTCAAGTATTGTTCTGTTGTGTCAATGCCGGCGGCAGTTAGAAAGCAGAATGCTTTTATACAAACATAGGGTGAATATTGGAGTGGCGACCGAGGTCAGAAACTGGGACTTCGGTGTTCTATGCTGCTAATTCACTAAGAGGAATACAAACAACGTGTACATAAGTACTAAATATCATTACGTGTCGCAATCATCTTATTGTTTTTAACTTAATAATATAGTTGTTCATCAACTAAAAGAATAAAACGTTAATAATAGCATGCTTGATACTGTGGTATCACCCACTATTAATAAAAACAAGCATTGATCAAACCATTGGTTGAACGTTATGTTCTTTATTTATTATTAAGCTGTCAAAAAATATAAAATAAATTATACTGTATTACGTAATACTGTTGATAAACGATGACACGACACCAATATAAACGTACACCTTAAACGAATCCCTTACAGACATGCACGATACAAGTGCTTAGGCGTTTTAACAATGAACATATAGACCACGCCTGTAGCAACGGAGCCGGTGTCTCAAAGGCTATTAATTTTGTATACGAACGACGCTGACTGATTCAAAGTAGGTCATGTTTACGTGCACTGGTGAATCCTTTTATCCACCTGCCTAGCTGCTGCAACACCAAAAGGCAAACGAAGAAAACATCGCGTCACATTGTTAAACCACGCGCATGATTCCCGCAATAACTACGTACAACGTACAAAGACGTGCTGCGGGTCAATATCTGGGACGTGAGAGAGAGTGAACACACGTGACAGTCCCCGACACGCGAGTTCACAGCCGATTAATAAGACGCCTCGACCATTGGTCTCGCTTCACTTGTCACGGGTACTCAAAAAGGAGCCACGCGCGTCATACGCTTGACTACGTCAGGCTTACGTCTTGTCAGCGGAGCCCCGTATAAAGTCTGGACCGTTAAGGGAGAGCATCAGATTTACTCGTAAACGTTGCATCACATGTAAAGAGATGGTAGAACCAATGGAAATATATCGAATTGGCGAGGTAAGTTGATTCGTGATCGTGGTTAGACTACGCAGGTAATCGGTACTATAAATACACTAGATCCTGAGAATAGGTGCACGATTTTCAACTGGAATGTCGGGGTGGGTGCCGTGTTCTGAAATATACAGTGTATCTTATTGAAATGTCATACATAAAGCGCAGTGATTGAATGGATGGAATGTTCAAACTGACCAAATATAACACATCGTGTCATTGTACAAGATTCACACAGTTCAGTTTTCATTTGGATGAAATAATGTTCTGTGCAATATAACGACGCACTGGAGCGTGACGTTACTCTTTACTAATTTATCTCAGTTGACGCTGGCGCAAAACACAACAGCCGGCTTTATTGGCTAAGAGAGAGAGAGAGAGAGAGAGAGAGAGAGAGAGAGAGAGAGAGAGAGAGAGAGAGAGAGAGAGAGAGAGAGAGAGAGAGAGAGAGAGAGAGAGAGAGAGAGAGAGAGAGAGAGAGAGAGAGAGAGAGAGAGAGAGAGAGAGAGAGAGAGAGAGAGAGAGAGAGAGAGAGAGAAAAGAGAGAGAGAGAGAGAGAGAGAGAGAGAGAGAGAGAGAGAGAGAGAGAGAGAGAGAGAGAGAGAGAGAGAGGAGAGCCTGTTTGACTAAGTTTAGTTCAAAAGGATCCCGAGCCTCGAGCGTATAACGTGCTGCTTACTGTCAGCGGTCACCCACTCACCATCCCGTAAGACAGTTTACTTACACGTGTTTTCTTGTAGACTTGGCATTAGCTACTGTTACTTGTTATGCTTATAGGGATGCGAATACGTATTTAACGTATGGGTTATTTAACACGTGATGTTCTTCCATTAATAATAAAACAAACTCATAATAGATCATTATAACGATGATGATGATATATTATCCATTTGTATAAACCATATCTCGTGAACTGACGTTAACATTATTGTGTTAAGTATTTGTCGAAAACACACCAGGATCGGAATTTCTGGTTTTAGTTAACAATTACGATACTGTATTAAGGGCCTATTATTATATACTCTTGAAGAGGGTACTACGCTGGAAATTTTTATTATTATTAATATTACTATTATTACTATTATTACTATTATTACTATTATTACTATTATTACTATTATTACTATTATTACTATTATTACTATTATTACTATTATTACTATTATTACTATTATTACAATTATTACAATTATTACTATTATTACAATTATTACTATTATTACTATTATTACTATTATTACTATTATTACAATTATTACTATTATTACTATTATTACTATTATTACTATTATTACTATTATTACTATTATTACTATTATTACTATTATTACTAGTATTACTAGTATTACTATTAGTACTATTAATACTATTAATACTATTTATTTATATTATTACTATTGTTATTGTCGTTGTTGTTGTTGTTTTTGTTGCTAGGAGTAATAGTAGTAGTAACAGTATTATTATTATTATTTTGTTATTGTTGTTTCCCCCATAGATTAAGAATGGCGTCAAAGAGCGACAGACGAACAAGGACCCAGTCACGAGTACGTCGGACGGTAGTCGCGTTAGCATAATCGGCACGGGGAACTTCGCACGAGCCCTGGCGAAGAGGCTCGCGAGGAATGGCTACAGGTAAACCGACCATTTGTCGCACATCTAGACCACGTTCACCTTAGTTGACGTCCACCCGCAGCGGGCAAGATTTGTGTTCAGTGGGTCGCTCACATTTGTATACATTCATCCATGTTCTGATTGTAAGGGAATGGGTCAAATATCGGGTGTCTATACACGTGTCAGCAACCGTAAAGCAACCGTAATGATGGCTCTCATTGTAATGATAACTACCCCCGAGGGGGCTAGTGGGACTATCAAGGGGCCAGTGGCACTATTTATCCTTTTACAAAAACAACCTGACTGTTCCATTCCGTGTTTTGCCAATTAATGAAGTGTCAAATTTGGTTTTACTCATGTCTTACAGTTTTATGTAGAAGATTTACTTTACCTCTTAGAACAGTGAGTTTTCCACACCACACAATTGATGTGTGGAATCACATGGAGGTTTACATGATTTACAAAGAGGGTGTTTATTAAACTAGCAGCTGGCACTGAATTCTCATACATCGGGGGCTATTAGAATGGGGGCTAGAGACGCTGGGTCTAGTGGGATGATACCGATAAATATGTAATGTGTACCTTGTCAGAAAACCGTTACACATGCCTACGCATGTCTTTTAGTCTGAAACATTATCGACCGCATTGCTTTGTATACGCATGGGTGAATATCGACGATTGTGAACGACCCCTTAATGGTATCAAACTATGAGCTTCGCTCGCATTTCAGAGAGTCCTAACAACTAAGTTGTTGACTGGAGGCTGGTCACTGGTCTGGAACGGTGTTGTTGTGAGGGTCAAGTCTGTTTAACGGCCGCATTCGTCTTAGTCGGCGTATACCCTGCTGCTTGTGTGAATGTTGTCCAGTCGGTGATTCCATACAATATTTGCCGTGACTTTCAAAAATAAGTGTTAGATCCATAATATTATATTACAGACGCACATGAGTGTCAAGTGCTGCCTTCTATCGGATACGGCGGCCAACACTACCTCGGTCTCGCAGCCTAATGCTAAAAGCAGACACTTAATGTACCCTATATGCAAAACAAAAAACCTTGACATATGTAGGATATGTTGAAGAAATGTGCTATGTTTACCTAGCGGGACCGCAGATTAATTGACTCCCGAATGTACGTTATCCCAGGGGAAAACTTTAAACATACATACACTTGCTCGATTGTACAGATATGTCAGCGCGATCTGCTGATAGCCTTACGTTGCTTTAAACACTTTTTGTCTGTTTCGAGTCTAATAAGTAATCGTACACTATTTATTAAAACATTACTTATGTACGTTGAAAACGTAAAAATACGTTTAACAAATAGCAGCGTGAAATATAAGATTTTAATGTATTCGGTGTTTCATTATTATCATTTATATACTCACCTTCCAAATGATGTACGACCCAAACAGAACATTTCCGGCGTCATTACATGTTTTCTGCGTGCGTTGCAATTTTTTTGTGTTAACTGCATGTCTTTTGACTTAACCGTGTCGTTGTAACTGACAGTGTCGTATGCGGAAGTCGATACCCCAACCGGCGCAATCTCGCACTCTATGACGACACTTTGGCGGATGTTCGTGTGACGTCAGTCGAAACAGCGCTGCACCACGCCGACTTGGTGTTTCTTGCACTTCCGGCTCCGGCCACCGTGAACACCTTGACGCCATTCACAGAGAGCACGGCAGAAAAGGTATGGACGGGTGTCACATTTCAGTGAGAAAAACAATACATAATACTAAAACGTTAATCGTCTACTTGACACCATGTGAAGGTATCGTTGTCGATGGCAGTGCCGAGTTTGTAACTGTTTGTCAGAATCCGGTAACTGCGAGTTGATGAAGAGGTTGAATACTATTTTGAAAACAACATAGAAGTTACTACAATATTTTACGGAAATAATAATAATAATAATAATAATAATAATAATAATAATAATAATAATAATAATAATAATAATAATAATAATAATAATAATAATAATAATAATAATAATAATAAGCTTAGTCTTATTGTGCGCGATATCTGACTTGCAGTAAATCAGTTCGCCATACAATAGGTATGTATAACAAACAATAATAAATCAAATAAAGTAAATAAATTGATATCATTAATTATAAAATGTTAATAAATTAATGTTAAAATTAGGAACAATTAGTGTAAAATCGTCCGGTACGAATGTAACAAAGACAAATGTTTACTCTGCCACAAACGGTGATATACCAGGTATCCTGCCCATAATATAAAGTACACAGGTATACATTGTTGTGATCTGTGCCGCAGGTACTCGTGGACGTGAGCAACCCGGAGAAGAAAGACCTGCAGAAGACGATGTCATCGAACGCCGAGTTCGTCGCCAGTTCGTTCCCGAAGGCATACGTCGTGAAGGCGTTCAACACGATGTCGGCGTATGCCATCGAGAACGACTACGGGTCTGGCGTGCGCACGGTCTACGTGGCCGGAGACGACGAGGCGGCCTGCAGCAAGGTCCGCGACCTGACCAGCGCCATCGGCTTCATCCCCGTCCAGTTCGGTCGTCTCTCCAAGTCGGCCGAGCTCGAGGCGATGCAGCGAGAGTTGTTCGGCAGCTGGACGGTTCCACTGATTCTCAGCGCGGTTGTCTTCACCGCGTGGCTGGCCTATGACATCTGGCGTATCCACATCATCGGTGGCGGTCAGTGGGCCCGCCTGCCGCTGTCGACGATGAACAAGGTGGTGGGCGCGACGGCCATCACGCAGCTCGCCCTCTGCTTCCTCGCCGGCGGAGTGGCCGGCATCGTGCAGATCATCAACGGCACGAAGCACAAGCGATTCCCCGGCTGGCTCGACCGCTGGATGAAGATGCGCAAGGAGCTCGGCGTGCTGTCGCTGTGTCTTGCCGCCGTACACTGCATCATGTGTCTCGCGCACCTCTCGCCCGAGTATTACCCCGGATGGTATCACGTGACGCGCGTGCCGCTGATGGGCGCCAACGGGACGATGGTGATGGTGCCGGTGAAATACGAACACAAGTGGGAGGGACAGAGCGTGATCGGCATGGGCGTCGTCGCCCTCTGCTTCATGTCCGTCGTCGGCCTCACGTCGCTACCGGAAGTCGGCAGTCACATGACTTTCCTCCAGTGGCGGTTCATCCAATCGTACCTCGGTCACGTGACGCTCGTCGCAACGGCGGCTCACGTCGTTCTGAAGATCGCCCCGAAATGGGCGAACAACGGGCGACACTTGGGCCACAAGCTACCTCCGGGTATGGTGGAGCCAGACACGACCATGACCTTCTTTTCTATCCTTTTGCCTCTGTTTACGATATTCCTAAGACTGGTGTTGGCACTGCCGCCAATAGGCTGGTACATTGACAAAATCCGTGCGGGATGGGAGCGCAACCAGTCAAAAGATGACGTCCAAGCGTAAATGAGGTTGTATCCACATTGTTGATTACGAGATCGAGTGACCTAGTAATCACATTTAGACTGATGCATGCCACAGGCAACGATAGATTGACAACGGTACATCCGTAAACTATACCTTGTATACACTACTACAACCTGTGGTTTTGGGAATTTTGTTTTTATGTTCTACGCATTATAATGTCTTAGCATAACATTACACTGCGTTGACACCATAGTCGTGTCATGCATGATATGTAAGTTCATCGTCGGCTGTCGTTGAAGATACGTCTTTCACCGCAGCTATTCATAATAGAAACATTGATTATATATATTTCAACGTGTTATGCGAATCCGATTATTTTAATTGTAAGCCACTTTAAATTAATGTGATGTTTCGCTCTATTCGAAGCAGTCATGTGATAAATGTCTTACTTTATTTATTAGCTATCTCCTAACTACTACCGTAAGATAAACAAATGCCTACGAGCTATTTCTAAAGCGACGTACTTAAGCTCGGTGTCAGTTATTTCACTGTTTCCACGGTGACCTGTGCTCGTAAATATTGTTGAAAGTGCCTTGCATATAATGAGAATATCTTCTGAAAATATGAACTAATATTGTGCAGCAAACAAGGTACAATGGTAAGTAATGTAACTCACCATTCATTATTATATACGTTGATTGTACCGCAGTATATCGATAACTCATATTATTTAAGGTGTCGTAAATATAGCTATGCAATTATTACGTTTACTTTGATTAGATTTGTGTTTTGTTTGTATCGAAGGTGCTATATTGTTTGGAAGTGATGCTAATTAATGTTGGTTTTTAGCATATTTGTTATCAGCATAACATAAAGTCTAGTGGTTCGTAGACCTACTTGTTTTCACCATGTACATATGTATAGTGTTCTTATCTGCCAGTGTAATATAAGCAAAGAATTGTTTCACAAAATAAACGGTTCTTTTTCTAGACAGTGTTTGTGTCAGTTTGTGGGGATACCTTTCGGTTTGTGTGTGTGTGTGTGTGTGTGTGTGTGTGTGTGTGTGTGTGTGTGTGTGTGTGTGTGTGTGTGTGTGTGTGTGTGTGTGTGTGTGTGTGTGTGTTTGTTTGTTTGTTAGTGGCTGTGTGTTGTGTGTATGCGCGCGCGCGTGTGTGCGTGCTTGTTTGTACGTGCATGTGTCAGACTTCCAACTACCCAGTGGAAAATCATTACACAAATTTCTCGGTTGGCTGCAGCGCGCAACTTGACCTTAGTCCAGTAAATATCCGTCGTGCTGGGCTCTATCATTTTGCACCTTTGTGTTGATATATTAATAGGCACTAGCCATCAAGCACATTATGGATGATACATTTTTTGTTTGCCCTGTCAACCCTTGGAATGCAGCCTGGTCGGATACTTATCGCCTATGGCGGAACCAGCAGATTCCTGCACTTTGTGTCATTTTATCCCATTTGCCTGATGAAAAATTTATTTGCCAAAAGGTGGGATTGGAAAGTCCTACACAGGCACACCTGTAACCTCTGCATCTTGTCACTATGTGAATCTGGCAGTTATGGGTCCAAAGTCTACCCTCCAAATGTTCAGTGTGTGATTAGGGCGGGCCATGGCCCCTATTCAAATACATAATAGCCAAGATAACTATTTTAAATAGCTTAACATAAATGCCTTTGTTTATTTTAGAATTAGCACCAGACCAACAATAAGTTGTTTTATATTTACTAAAACATTTATATGTATTTCAAGTCATACACACACACACACACACACACACACACACACATATATATATATATATATATATATGTGTGTGTGTGTGTGTGTGTGTGTGTGTGTGTGTGTGTGTGTGTGTGTGTGTGTGTGTGTGTGTGTGTGTGTGTGTGTGTGTGTGTGTGTGTGTGTGTGTGTGTGTGTGTGTGTGTGTGTGTGTGTGTGTGTGTGTGTGTGTGTGTGTGTGTGTGTGTGTGTGTGTGTGTGTGTGTGTGTGTGTGTATAAGGCTAAATGCTGCATAGAAAGACCAGTGCATATACGACCGCCTACAGGAGACCGGCCATATAGTTTTATGTAACTGATTTTCCAATTATGTCTAATTGGTACATTGTCTGTAATACAAATACACACCACATACTACAATATTGTTACGATATTGTAATAAAAAGCATATACAAAAAAATCGGTCTCCTTAAAACCTATATGCATAGATGCCGCGTACGGAGACCGGTGTGTAATCGGAAGTTAGTTATTAGTTATACTTATTTGCAGTAGTATATATATAACGCCGACCTGGTATATCCAAAACCCAATACAACGATAACAATAACAACGTAAATATATATGCAGATACACAAATTGACTGCGCCGCATTTAACAAATATGGCTAGGAGATCCGTCATATATTTGTTTTATTAATGTGTGTATACATTTATTAAAATTAATACATATCAAACAAGCATATAGTACACTGAGCACGGAACGCTAACCCCTCAATCAAAATATAGCAACACTTTTAAACTATAAGCACCAGCTCTCTGCCGGGGTCCCGTACGCGACGCTTTATGCTCATAAAAATATACAAGTGTCTGCAATAAATGTGTTCAAAACCAATCAAAATATAAAATAAAGTTTATAATAATTGCATAAGTTAATTCCTTTATATCTAAACTATCTCCACTAACAAGGATAATCATTATATAAAATGCAGTAGTTATGCAATCACACATCAAAACTTTAAGGAGACCGGCTCCGGTCTCCTTATAACAGCGGTCTCGCGTACGCGGTGCTATATGCATAACTGGTCTCCCGTACGCGGCGTTTAACCTTATATATATATATATATATATATATATATATATATATATATATATATATATATATATATATATATATATATAATATAAGGTCCCCCGTCCCTCCACTTTTAAAACTGGATCGACGCCCCTGCTCCTAGCTAGCGAGCCTAGAGATAGGCGGTCGCTGTGCGGGCAATAGCCTAAAATCGAGCCTATGCGGTGCTCATGCATACCGGACTAGCGAACTTGCGACTGAGTTATACCCAATTTCACGAGTTAGTCTGCGCCCATGCATCCACACCCAGTAGCGACAGTCGTTAAGCGAGGCTAAGTAGTGAGGAGCTCAAAAGTGCTGCCACCTCCCGGTCCCTGCAATTGCGCCTAGTGTAGCAGACGTTCCGACATGTCAAACAATATCGCCTTGCCATAATTAAGCATGTATGTTACAAGTGCATTATACGAGGCCTTTACATACAGTGGTCGTCAGTGGCTCTCCTATATGACATTCTCATAAGATGATAGTAACCATTGCGGCACACATTCGCCACTCGCGACGGCATAGACACATCAGAGTCAATCGCACCTATCATCCTAGCAAGCCAGGGGTCGATGCGCTGCGCTATAGTACCCCTGGCAGTTCGTCTCCGCAAACTCCGCGGACTCGAACTATAGCAATTGACTTCGCCAGTCACTACTGCGTTGGGAACAGCGCAAATACCCACCCCAGTTTGAAAGTGAATTTACGATTGATAGGAATCCCAATATAAAAGCTATTAGCATCACATACACTGCCTTTAACACGAACAGCGTGTCACTAAAATCACCCCAAATCATATCACCGGACCGCAGCGATCCCTGGTACGTGAGGATGCGAACGATGGTCGATGTTAGTGTGGGTTTCCCACACACGCAGACGTGTTGGGTAGAAGTCGGCCTGCATAGGCTCGACGACCGTATCACAATTGTCGATTGCTTCGCTTTTTCGACGTCACTTACACCAAGCCGCAGCGCCTATACTTTAAAGCAGACCGACTCTTCAATGACAAGTCGGTCTGCTTTAAAGTATAGCCTCTGTGGCTTGGTGTGGCTGTGGCTTGGCGGTTTCGACCTCCATCAGAATTACTGTTCCATTTTAAAGGTAGGATACATGTCTATTTTGCATAAAGTTATTATTCACAATTTAACTTCTTTTATAGAAAATACTGGCTTTCTTCAAATACATTTTACACGCAATTGTAAATTAATACACTCGATTACGACATCTAACGACAGTTCCGTCCGTAAATGATGTCACGTTTAGGGGGCGGGTGGTTTCAGGGTCACGGTCTGGAAGGGTTACATGAGGGTAGATGTCGCCGGAGTATACAAATATTTCCACTCGGGGAGGGGGAATTGTTTGACAGAGAGTAGCAGTAATTGCTACGTCAGTTTCGACGAGTGACATGACAGAAACAACAGAACAAGTGACCGCAATGGTTTTAATGTACGAATATACTGTGACGTGCTGCCTTATACTCTCCCGGTGTTGCCCAGAAAAGAGTGCAAGTAGCAACACTTTGTAGGTGATCATAACATCGCTAATGTAGCGCCCACGGGGTTTTCTATTTCATTTGATTTACTAGTTATCTCCTAGGCGTAAAAAAGACGCCACGTGCTGTCAGACATTTAAATATACAGGCAACGTAGAGTGAGCGAGATTGTTCAATATCGAAATCGCTGTAGTTACAGCCGAACCCCGATATACAACCCGGTTCGACTGTCCATCCTGCTAAATAATTTGGAATCCCCAAACCCTAACCATAACCCTAATGGAAATCAACAAAGTATGGAAGGATTAATGATGAATCGTAAAGTACATGTCGTCATTGCCGAGAGGCAATAAGGCGCGTCGAAATTTGTCTAATGGCAATCCTGTATGGGAATGAAATATTCGCGTTATTCACCCGGCCCTCCTCATCAATCCTTACATAAATTATTTGGAACATGTAATCGCGGACTGTTGAGTGCTTTATTTGACTGATTGGTTAAACGTATGTTTATTCTACGCAAGAATGACAACTCATTAAAGATATGCAGCAAGGATACACATGAAGTGTCCAGGGTGGATGAGGACACGTAGGCCCGCATTATGGAGTGTTACAAGGAAGTGGGGCGGGGGTTCACAACGTCATCATTTAGCATGGCATATGTTATGGACGGCTCCTACCAAAACGCGATATGTTGGCGAGATTCTCTTCGTGGAGAGTTGACGACGGGGAACGACAGGACAGGAGTAGACGGAAAGGTACGTTGCCTGCGCGTGTCGAAATATCACCCGCTGAACGTTCGCGCGCGAGAGAGAGTGAGAGACAGACAGACAGACAGACACATAGACAGACAGACAGACGGACGGACAGACAGACAGATAGATAGATAGATAGATAGACAGACAAACAGACAGACAAACAGACAGACAGACAGACAAACAGACTGACAGACTGACAGACTGACAGACAGACAGACAGACAGACAGACAGACAGACAGACAGACAGACAGACAGACAGACAGACAGACAGACAGACAGACAGACAGACAGACAGACAGACAGACAGACAG
>JAODUO010000212.1:415000-432500 GCA_025642075.2 Ridgeia piscesae | reverse complement strand
AACGACACAACGACACAACGACACAACGACACAACGACACAACGACACAACGACACAACGACACAACGACACAACGACACAACGACACAACGACACAACGACACAACGACACAACGACACAACGACACAACGACACAACGACACAACGACACAACGACACAACGACACAACGACACAACGACACAACGACACAACGACACAACGACACAACGACACAACGACACAACAAAACACAAACAATGAGACGGAGAGGGAGAGTTGGGCAGCAAAATACAGTTGCGTGCATTGGCGGAGACAGAGATAAGATTTCAGACAAAGAGACAGTCAGAAGTCTTCTCTCACTCACTCACTCACTCACTCACTCACTCACTCACTCACTCACTCACTCACTCACATCACTCACTCACTCACTCACTCACTCACTCACTCACTCACTCACTCACTCACTCACTCACTCACTCACTCACTCACTCACTCACTCACTCACTCACTCACTCACTCACTCACTCACTCACTCACTCACTCACTCACTCACTCACTCACTCACTCACTCACTCACTCACTCACTCACTCACTCACTCACTCACTCACTCACTCACTCACTCACTCACTCACTCACTCACTCACTCACTCACTCACTCACTCACTCACTCACTCACTCACTCACTCACTCACTCACTCACTCACTCACTCACTCACTCACTCACCACTCACTCACTCACTCACTCACTCCACTCACTCCTCACTCACTCCACTCACTCACTCACTCACTCACTCACTCACTCACTCACTCACTCACTCACTCACTCACTCACTCACTCACTCACTCACTCACTCACTCACTCACTCACTCACTCACTCACTCACTCACCCACCCACCCACTCACTCACCCACTCACTCACTCACTCACTCACATGCACCTATCTAATCGTCCTTACATTTATGCCGTCTTCGCGGATCGAGTGCGACTTCGTCTCCAGTCTGACACCGAGGCTGTCCGGTTCCGACATGATGAGGATGGACGGATCCGTCTCACAGTCGCCGTTGGTGAAGAGACCCTGGAGGGACGTTTTGCCGTCCGTCCGCTTGTACCAGAAGGAGATGCTGAACTTCTTGAAGTTGCTGTAACCGTCAACAACATACATCGATAACACCAAGGCGGCATCTGCGCGAGTTATGTAATCGAGCTTGCGCGTGTTAAAGTTTCCTTCTAGGTGGAATGTAGTCTCTGTCGCTCGGCTGCGTAACTTCACCGAGAAGACAGTCTGGTGACTTAGCCGGCGTTTGAATGCTATCCGTTTGGGGTTAAACAATGCTGCCACCTCACGGATACTGGCTAATCATGCCGTAATTTCTTTTTTATAAACAACTGCAAATTTGTATTTTTTTATTATTTTTGTGTTAATGCAAGTTTGATTTTTGAATATTTTTTATAATAGTTTTATCTGATAAAAACTATCCTTATTCAATTTGTTATTTCAAATTCGGCCTGAGAACCTGTCAGCGTCTCTACTCTAATATGGGGTAAGGCTGTCCGTCGATTACATCGGCAACCCATTAATTCCTCAGGCGGAGTTATCGGGTAGTCTCGCTTAACTGACTGTCGGTCGGCTGCGGAACTACGCCGAGAAGACAATCTGATGATTCTCCCGGCTTTTGAATATTTATCCGAGTGATCTATACAATGCTGCCCCTTCACGGACACTGGCTAATACTGCCGTAATTTCTATTTTATAAACAACTGCAAATTTGTATTTCTATTTATTTTGTGTTAATGCAAGTTTAATTTTGAATAGTTTTTTATAATACATCATTATTTGATAAAAAGGTATCCGTATTTAATTTGTATGTTATCCGTGTGGGGCTAAACAATGCTGCCACCTCACGGATACTGGTAATCCTGCCGTAATTCGTATTTTATATACTACTGTAAATTTGAATTTTTACTTATTTTTGTGTTAATATATGAGTTCAATGTTGAATACTTTTCATAGGATATCATTATCTTGTAAAAGTATGTCGTTATTTAAATTTTATTTCATAGTTGGCCTGAGAGCCAATCAGCGGCTCTACCCTAATGTGGGGTAAGGCCGCCCTGGCGGTTAACAGCATTAGTTTCCCCAGGCAGAGTTGAGGGGCGTAAAACTCACGGAGCCTGGGTAGCCGAGGCTAAGTTGTGGGGCTGAAAAGTGCTGCCACCTCACGGAGCCTAGGTAATCGAGGATACGTGGAATGGAACTCGGAGTCTACTACTGGGATAAGCCCATAGTTAGCATCAGAATTAGAACAAAATGTATAATCTGAGTGTCATCTGCATGCAGGTGGTGAGTTAAATTATGAATATTAATAACTGAACTCAATGGAATTGTAAGAGAGAATGAAAAGGTTCTCTATATATCGCCCGCCTCTAAAACTCACAAGAGCCTATTTGTAGGCATGTGAGACAATACATTGTCACGGGCTCACGGCAGTACTGGTATCTGTGAAGTTAGTTACGTCTTGGTCGCCAATCTTTATTTTGATAATTTACGTCTCTGATTGGACAGTTTTCGCTCGTACAGCTGTGTTATGTATAACAACTGCCTAAGTTGGCATACTGCCCCAGTCACAGTGTCACGTTTTGCCTGTGCCCTTGTGCCCCATATCTGATCTCCACGCCATTAATTTCGGCAGGGTGCCATGTTGTGCTACGTTGTCGCCACGTGCTAGCCACGCTGTTGCCTCGTTGTAGTCACGCTGTGAAAATCAAAGTCAGGTTATACCTGGCTGCCGCCACACTATAGCATCGCTGTAGCAACGTTGTGCCACGTTGTGCTTCCTTATGCCTCGCCTCCACCACGCAGTATAGGTACCACAACGTATCGTAACATACCGCAACGTAGCAGAAACGCAGCACAACGTAGTACACGCGTTCTGTTCGCGTTCTGTCACGTTTTTGCTACGTTGTATTACGTTATAGCCACGTTGTAGTACGTTGTACCGCCTTGTTGCCACGTTGCGGAACGTTATGGGAAACGCTATCGAAGTTTGAACGTGTCAACAATTTAAATTTCCAGTTCGCGTTTTGTTACGTTTTAAAACGTTTTAGTCACGTTCTGCCACGTTTCGCAACGTAGCTAAACGTGGCGGCCAAAACGTGACACTATGACTGGGGTATTATAAATACGACAGGTCGACGCTAGCCTTACCTGTATGTGTTGGAGAGGGCAGGAATTTCGAGCGTTCCCGAAATTCCGTTGAAGTAGGCGGAGTGTTGGAATCTTGTACCACTCTTGATTCCGACATGGTTCGACAGGACGTAGACACCCTTAGTTGCTTGGAAGCCCCTCTCAAAGTCCAGACACGTGACAATTTTGTCGTCCACTTGGGGCTCTGGAAAGGGGGCATTCAGTGAGGCTTCAGAATGTCTGACATAATCGCTATCCGCATCTAAATCCCAAATTGCAAGCGGAGAAGGAAACAGCTAGGGAGTCCAACATTTTTAGCCACTCATCCTTTCTCGGTGTTTGTCCACATGTTATTTTTAAATGTACTAGCGCCGGTAGCAAGTATAATCAAGCAAAGAGTTAATGTCGTACATTTACTGCTCTCTAAGACAACGAATGTTATCTGATGCATATACAATCTGCACTGATCCTTCACAATGTCATGCCACGTCCTCTGGACATGTTTTCATTTTGAGTTG
This sequence comes from Ridgeia piscesae, assembly GCA_025642075.2. Lineage (NCBI taxonomy): Eukaryota > Metazoa > Annelida > Polychaeta > Sabellida > Siboglinidae > Ridgeia > Ridgeia piscesae. The sequence goes on along the minus strand of JAODUO010000212.1, from coordinate 428,814 downwards.
ACATGATTTTGCCTATTTATTTATAGCAAATGTATTATGTGAAATGACAATGTTCATGTAGGGGCGGTTAGATCGACGTATTAACTCTTATCCATATCAGCGAGTTGGCGATTTACAATCTGCTGAATTCGAAATGAGAAGTACACATCACTAATTTAGGAAAATATGTAAACGGTAAGTTCTTGTAATAGCCAAACGCGTAAGATCATTATAAAACAAAACAGCTTTTAGCATTTAGCATGACTGATCAAACGAGCCAAGAGTACCGATGACAGACATGCCAGGACGTCGAAAGAACGAACCACCAAAGACCAGGTGGAAAGATGCCTGTAAAAAAGTCGGTCGAGTCGAGCCATAAGCAGGGCGATACAGAGGAAGACGATCACATACCGCCGACCCCATACGATAGGGAGAAGAAGATCAACCGAGTCAAGTGTCCGTGCGTAAAAATGTACTTACTTGTAGGTCCGCTGCTGCGGCCGCACCCACAGATGGACGGTTTGAAGACGGTTCCACCGGCGCACGTGCGGACTCGGCCTGCGAACTTGTATTGCCTCGGGTTGCCCGGCACTGCCTTCATTGGACATACGGTGTGTGGTGCTGAAACAGAACATGTCATACCTACATGAACATTGGGTCAGTGGCCACGAAGAAGATATATTGTGGTTGTTGTTTTTGTATATAGTGACGGGAGAGAGGTAGATGCATGGTGGTGCTGTTAGTAGTAGTAGTAGTAGTAGTAGTAGTAGTAGTAGTAGTAGTAGTAGTAGTAGTAGTAGTAGTAGTAGTAGTAGTAGTAGTAGTAGTAGTAGTAGTAGAGGCTGTAGCAGTAGCAGTAGCAATAGCAATGGCAATAGCAGCAGCAGCAGCAGCAGCAGCAGCAGCAGCAGTAGTAGTAGTAGTAGTAGTAGTAGTAGTAGTAGTAGTAGTAGTAGTAGTAGTAGTAGTAGCAGTAGCAGTAGCAGTAGCAGTAGCAGAGTAGTAGTAGTAGTAGTAGTAGTAGTAGTAGTAGAGATGAGTAGAGCAGCTAGAGTAGTAGCAGTAGCAGTAGCAGCTAGCTAGCAGAGCTAGCAGTAGCTAGTAGTCAGAGTAGCTAGTAGTGAGAGTAGTAGTAGCTAGAGTAGCAGTCAGTCAGCAGTCAGCAGCAGTCAGCAGCAGCAGCAGCAGCAGCAGAGCAGCAGCAGCAGCAGCAGCAGCAGCAGCAGCAGAGAGAGTAGTGTAGATATAGTAGAGTAGCTAAGAGAGTAGCAGTCAGTATTCATGCAGCAGCAGCAGTCAGCAGCAGCAGCAGCAGCAGTCAGAGCAGCAGTAGTAGAGTAGCAGAGCAGCAGCAGCGATGCAGCAGCAGCAGCAGCAGCAGCAGCAGCAGCAGCAGAGATGAGTAGCAGTAGTAGAGTAGATAGTAGCAGAGGAGCAGCAGCAGAGCAGTAGCAGCGAGTAGTAGTAGTAGTAGTAGTAGTAGTAGTAGTAGTAGTAGTAGTAGTAGTAGTAGTAGTAGTAGTAGTAGTAGTAGTAGTATTTGTTTTAGTCGTCATAATCGCAGTAGTAGTGGTTGTAGCGGCGGTGGTGTTGGGGATGTGGTGACAACGAGAGTGCGAGTGTTGTTACGATGGCGATGTTAACACTTGTGGGGAGATTTCGCAATGGGCAAAAAAATGTCAGCGTCGTCAGTGATGGTGGCGACGACCGATGATACACACCTTTCGTTGTTGTCGTCGTACTGTCGTCAACACAGTTCGGGATGCGGATAGCGCAGGTTATCTTGTGCTGGTCCCACTGCGTGCACGTTGGACATGTCTTTTGGATTGCATGCCAACCACCTTTGAAGAACTGACACGTGTAGTAGCGGCTGCAGTCACACTGGTCCTCCACGTAACCCGTGCGGCTGGTGACGGCGGTACAACGGAGACATGCGGCTGAAGCAAAGGCGAAGTCAAGACGTGAACAAAATTATGGTGGCACCAGTATGTATAATGGGCATCACGTTAACGACGGTACTTTGAACCTTCGCCGGGAAGACCTTTTCAGTCTATCGTGCGACTAAGAGGAACAATTATCGAGGCATTAAAGCGTCACCGTATTGTTAAACATATATTCGAACGAACGATCGAGTGGATATTATCCAACCGTTGCATAAACAAACAACAATGTCAAGACTCTGCTGCTGCCGTTATACGACCAACATAAATTTGCTGATGATTATGTTGTAGGGTTTGGGAGAAAGATACCGCAGCTCAATGAGTCCACAACAAGTTTGTCAATTTGCTTGCATACAATCCTTCATGGTTTCTGGCTTAGACACCAGATAAAAGGGACCAACGGCTTCTAGCGTCTCTTCCAATAGACACAGGCAATGTGAGGTGAACGAAATTGCACATATTTCGGCACAGCGAGATAGTGAGAACGATTGCGCTGGAAAACGCATCTGACAGACAGTTTAGTGTTATACCTGAAGCGTTGAAGTTAGGATCGCAGCCACATTCACGCTGGTCGCGGTCTGGTCCCGTACAATCGAGACCGCCATTCATAGGAGGAGGGTTGTCACAGATTCGGCGTCGATGCTGTACACCTTTCCCACACGGCATAGAACAATCTCCCCACTTCGTCCATTCTGTCCAACTACCATCAACAACGGCTGTAATGGAACAACATGATGACGGTTTGAGACGACACGACTGCGCAATCTCTACGTACATTAAGGCTACCGAAACACGATCATTTCGGGGACCATTTCACTAACGTTGTCAACAAGTGTTAAACCCGGTTCTGCACAATTGATTTTGATTCTTAATAGGAATCTTGAATATCTGACAACTGTCAACACCATGACGCGCTAAAACTGGTGTGTCGTGGAAATAGTATTCTCGGTAATATGTGCGTTTTGAAAGTAAGTCATAATTTAACAACGAATTTTGCTTTAGGATGAATTTTCCTGAGGAGCTCTTTAACTTAGTGAAACGGTTCCCTTGTGTGTTATTTGACAAGCACACAACTCGTTGAAGTTATAGTTTTGAATGACATGATGAAACTGCGTTAGTAATAAATAGGCAGTTCCGGTTTTTGGTAGTTTCAGCTGAGAGGCATTGTATTGCATGAATAATTATTTGATGTGCACATATCATACAATGCCAACGACTACGGGATGTAGCACAATGTGTAAGTGTCTCGTACCGATCTGGTCACACAGCGGTCCCTTCCAGCCGAGTTTGCACGAGCACACGTAACCGTTGACGCGATCCTTGCAGACCGCTCCGTTCTTGCAAGGGTTGCTTGCACACTCGTCCACGTCTGCAAGCCACACGTTGGGTTACGCCCATAAATGGTTGCATCTGTTGTAATTTTGTGAACACACACTAAACCTGCATGCTCGACTGAATTGATGCCCAAATGTATGTCATCTATGCTTAGGTGTTGTCTATCGTTGATTTAATTAGCACGATCCTTTAAAAAGTCGAAATAATATACTTCTCTCTTTATACTTGTTATTACGATTACTCTTCAATCCACTGAAAGTGTCAGTCACATCAAGACAAAACCTCTTCCGTCAGTCCATAATCATTTATGATAATTCCAACTGTGACAATCACGACTGATTATAGATCCCGAAATAAAAATGAGATAATCGTTAATTTGATGTTTTTCCCAAAGCAACATACCATACGTTTTGCCTGGACGCCACAGTTTTCTTGTGGATGCGGCATCAATATTTCTTTTATTGTAAATTGAATTTGAAATGACACGACTAGAACGACTGATATTATCTGCAAACATGCGCCACAAACTGAACTACCATGCTGTTTGGTATCCTATCCACGGTACATAATCTGACAGAATATAATAAAATAAACCTATACAACGGAGGCAAGACGTTCGAGATACAAACAACATCACGTACTGGTCTGACAGCGAGTTCCCGTGAAGCCGGCCACACATTTACAGGCGTACGCGTTCAGTTGGGGCGTGCAAGTTCCCCCGTGTTTGCAAGGGTGACTCTGGCAGTGGTCGATCACTGAAGTAATGGCACAGAGGAGAATATGAAACACCCACATACACCTGTTGGTGTTGTTTAGAACCTGTTTACGAAGTCATGCAGGATACGCATCGGGAAATTATACGTACCACATTCTTAAGTGAAACAAAGTTGTTTCTTTATAAATATGACTATAATTAAAAAAGAGTTTGGACGTGGGTGGATGACTGAAGAGTCCATTTGGAAAAAACGGGAATAATTAATTTTGTACTCCACAGTGACGGCTAAATATGGACCCATTCTGATGTATATAATATACAGTGTCAGTTGTGTATGTAAACGTATGGTTATTGTATGATCTAATGAAGCAGTCAACTCGTTGACGTATAATATGTTGTAATCGTTGTTGTCAACAGAAAGAATTGGAACCTTCTGTATATGCCCCAGTAATTATTTGTTCAAATATGTTACTTGAAGACGTATATTCATGTCAGTGTATCACTGAAAGTTATTGGCTTTTCCAATGTTTTGGATGAACGTTGAGTGGGGCCATCAAACGCATTTGAATGATTGGATTATTTTTTAGTTATTAATCCCCTGATAATGTCCATCTTGGAATGGTCACATTGCAGAGCAAGAGGTCGTGTAATGAATCTTGTATATCGGCTGCGTTAATATAACATACGTCATGTTGCGTACGGAAAACGCAAGCGTTTACACAGAAGGTGTTTGTGAAAAAGAGTCACAAACGTTATGGTGTATACGATGACTAAGCGAGAAAGAGGAGATTGGCGTACTTGTATCGCAGTTAGTGCCGGTGTATCCAGTGGCACAATTGCACTTGTAGGAGTTCAATCGGTCCACGCACTGTGCACCGTTTTTGCATGGATTGCTGTCGCATTCGTTGATCTCTGTAATTGTAAACTTATATCATCAACGTTTTATCCAATCACACATTTTGCTCGTCAATCAACACATGAGGCACGTGTTGCATTTACCGTGGTGTTATGTTCAGAAACGAAAGTATACATTTTGTACAGTGGGAAATATGTAGTTCCGCGAGACGTATTCTTGTCCGAAAACAGTATTGAAATAAATGATTGACCAATTATATATATATATATATATATATATATATATATATATATATATATATATATATATATATATATATGATGATTCGTAATATTATATAAATTGCACTGAACAGCTGGTTTGTCCAGTGACTCATAATTACGTCGTTAATCACATATGTATAAACTGACTAAAGGCAAATTACCCTGGTCACACACTCCTCCTGGCATGTAACCCGCAACACAATTGCAGGTGAAGCCACCGACTTTGTTGATACAGGTTCCGCCGTTTTTGCAAGGTCTAACGGCGCAGTTGTCGAAAACTGAAAAATTATTGCAATATCCAAATAGTGTTGTGTAATGTGGATATGTCACTTAATAGATGCACCGCAAATCTCCTGGAGATATAAACTGTAGAAAACGAGGAAAATGAATGACAGTCAAGTGAAGGTTACGTGAAGGTGAAGGTCAGTGTCGCAGGTCATTCGGAGACCAAACTGTCGAATACTAACAACTTGATGTGTGTGGGATACTTTGAGATTTGAAACAGTAATCGGAAGGGAATAAAAGTGTAGCGTGAACGTAAAGGATCCACGGAAAGACAACAAAATCCAAACGAAAAAGTAAATAGCCAATAAAAACACGTATAAACTTGACAGGACAGTTGAATGGCGAATTGGATAGTATCGAAGGAATTTTGCACCATAGACCTATCATATATTGACTGATACTAAGAATTTAATATTCTGAGAAATAATATAATCAAGTGAATTTAATAGATGCGTTGTCCAACGAAGTTTACATATAATTCATATCTAACGAGATGTATAGTTGCATGTCAGTGAGGGAGTCTTACCGTCATTGCAAGTGACGCCTGTGTATCCGGCAGTACAGGAGCATTCGAAGCCGTTCACTTTGTCGGTGCACGTCCCGTCGTGTTTGCACGGATTGGGGCTGCATTCGTCGATATCTGAACGAGACAGAGAATGCAGAACTTACGACATCACCATATTGTGATAATCACAATACATTTTCAACTGGAGTTACGTATAGTATAATGGAGTTATATAATATTGGCAAACATGCTTTCTCTGTGGCTGCGCCAACAATATGAAATCAACTCCCTATTGCGATTAAAGCTTCTGAAACGTAAGAAATAGAAAACATATTTCTTTGAAATTACTTTTCCACCATAGATTTTCAGTGGTTCCATGCACCAGAGATGACTTTTGCCTGTCCCCGTGTATGATTAGATAAATAATTTTGTTTGTTGCGCCTCTGAGCTTGAATATTTTAAAGGGCATAGTTTTTTCTTTATAAATATGACTTAGGGTTTTGTGAGTATAAAAAAATCCTATAAATAAAAAAGAGTTTGGACGTGGGTGGATGACTGAAGAGTTCATTTGGAGAAAAAAATTGGACAAATAAATTTCGTGCTCCACAGTGACGGCTAAATGTGGACCCATTCTGATGTATATAATATACATTATCATTTGTGTATGTAAACGTATGGTTATTGTATGTATTGTATGATGTAATGAAGCAGTCAACTCATTGACGTATAGTATGTTGTAATTGTTGTTGTCAACAGAAAGAATTGGAACCTTCTGTATATGCACCAGTAATTATTTGTACAACTATGTCACTTGAAGACGTATATTCATGTCAGTGTATCACTGACAGTTATTGGCTTTTCCAATGTTTTTGGATGAACGTTGAGTGGGGCCATCAATCGTATCCAAACGCATTTGAATGATTGGATTATTTTTAGTTACTGATCCCCTGATAATGTTCATCTTGGAATGGTCACATTGCAGAGCAAGAGGTCGTGTAATGAATCTTGTATATCGGCTGCGTTAATATAACATACGTCACGTTGCGTACGGAAAACGCAAGCGTTTACACAGAAGGTGTTTGTGAAAAAGAGTCACAAACGTTATGGTGTATACGATGACTAAGCGAGAAAGAGGAGATTGGCGTACTTGTATCGCAGTTAGTGCCGGTGTATCCAGTGGCACAATTGCACTTGTAGGAGTTCAATCGGTCCACGCACTGTGCACCGTTTTTGCATGGATTGCTGTCGCATTCGTTGATCTCTGTAATTGTAAACTTATATCATCAACGTTTTATCCAATCACACATTTTGCTCGTCAATCAACACATGAGGCACGTGTTGCATTTACCGTGGTGTTATGTTCAGAAACGAAAGTATACATTTTGTACAGTGGGAAATATGTAGTTCCGCGAGACGTATTCTTGTCCGAAAACAGTATTGAAATAAATGATTGACCAATTATATATATATATATATATATATATATATATATATATATATATATATATAAAATATATATATATATGATGATTTCGTAATATTATATAAATTGCACTGAACAGCTGGTTTGTCCAGTGACTCATAATTACGTCGTTAATCACATATGTATAAACTGACTAAAGGCAAATTACCCTGGTCACACACTCCTCCTGGCATGTAACCCGCAACACAATTGCAGGTGAAGCCACCGACTTTGTTGATACAGGTTCCGCCGTTTTTGCAAGGTCTAACGGCGCAGTTGTCGAAAACTGAAAAATAATTGCATTATCCAAATAGTGTTGTGTAATGTGGATATGTCACTTAATAGATGCACCGCAAATCTCCTGGAGATATAAACTGTAGAAAACGAGGAAAATGAATGACAGTCAAGTGAAGGTTACGTGAAGGTGAAGGTCAGTGTCGCAGGTCATTCGGAGACCAAACTGTCGAATACTAACAACTTGATGTGTGTGGGATACTTTGAGATTTGAAACAGTAATCGGAAGGGAATAAAAGTGTAGCGTGAACGTAAAGTACCCACGGAAAGACAACAAAATCCAAACGAAAAAGTAAATAGCCAATAAAAACACGTATAAACTTGACAGGACAGTTGAATGGCGAATTGGATAGTATCGAAGGAATTTTGCACCATAGACCTATCATATATTGACTGATACTAAGAATTTAATATTCTGAGAAATAATATAATCAAGTGAATTTAATAGATGCGTTGTCCAACGAAGTTTACATATAATTCATATCTAACGAGATGTATAGTTGCATGTCAGTGAGGGAGTCTTACCGTCATTGCAAGTGACGCCTGTGTATCCGGCAGTACAGGAGCATTCGAAGCCGTTCACTTTGTCGGTGCACGTCCCGTCGTGTTTGCACGGATTGGGGCTGCATTCGTCGATATCTGAACGAGACAGAGAATGCAGAACTTACGACATCACCATATTGTGATAATCACAATACATTTTCAACTGGAGTTACGTATAGTATAATGGAGTTATATAATATTGGCAAACATGCTTTCTCTGTGGCTGCGCCAACAATATGAAATCAACTCCCTATTGCGATTAAAGCTTCTGAAACGTAAGAAATAGAAAACATATTTCTTTGAAATTACTTTTCCACCATAGATTTTCAGTGGTTCCATGCACCAGAGATGACTTTTGCCTGTCCCCGTGTATGATTAGATAAATAATTTTGTTTGTTGCGCCTCTGAGCTTGAATATTTTAAAGGGCATAGTTTTTTCTTTATAAATATGACTTAGGGTTTTGTGAGTATAAAAAAATCCTATAAATAAAAAAGAGTTTGGACGTGGGTGGATGACTGAAGAGTTCATTTGGAGAAAAAAATTGGACAAATAAATTTCGTGCTCCACAGTGACGGCTAAATGTGGACCCATTCTGATGTATATAATATACATTATCATTTGTGTATGTAAACGTATGGTTATTGTATGTATTGTATGATGTAATGAAGCAGTCAACTCATTGACGTATAGTATGTTGTAATTGTTGTTGTCAACAGAAAGAATTGGAACCTTCTGTATATGCACCAGTAATTATTTGTACAACTATGTCACTTGAAGACGTATATTCATGTCAGTGTATCACTGACAGTTATTGGCTTTTCCAATGTTTTTGGATGAACGTTGAGTGGGGCCATCAATCGTATCCAAACGCATTTGAATGATTGGATTATTTTTAGTTACTGATCCCCTGATAATGTTCATCTTGGAATGGTCACATTGCAGAGCAAGAGGTCGTGTAATGAATCTTGTATATCGGCTGCGTTAATATAACATACGTCACGTTGCGTACGGAAAACGCAAGCGTTTACACAGAAGGTGTTTGTGAAAAAGAGTCACAAACGTTATGGTGTATACGATGACTAAGCGAGAAAGAGGAGATTGGCGTACTTGTATCGCAGTTAGTGCCGGTGTATCCAGTGGCACAATTGCACTTGTAGGAGTTCAATCGGTCCACGCACTGTGCACCGTTTTTGCATGGATTGCTGTCGCATTCGTTGATCTCTGTAATTGTAAACTTATATCATCAACGTTTTATCCAATCACACATTTTGCTCGTCAATCAACACATGAGGCACGTGTTGCATTTACCGTGGTGTTATGTTCAGAAACGAAAGTATACATTTTGTACAGTGGGAAATATGTAGTTCCGCGAGACGTATTCTTGTCCGAAAACAGTATTGAAATAAATGATTGACCAATTATATATATATATATATATATATATATATATATATATATATATATATATATATATATATATATATATATATGATTTGTAATATTATATAAATTGCACTGAACAGCTGGTTTGTCCAGTGACTCATAATTACGTCGTTAATCACATATGTATAAACTGACTAAAGGCAAATTACCCTGGTCACACACTCCTCCTGGCATGTAACCCGCAACACAATTGCAGGTGAAGCCACCGACTTTGTTGATACAGGTTCCGCCGTTTTTGCAAGGTCTAACGGCGCAGTTGTCGAAAACTGAAAAATAATTGCAATATCCAAACAGTGTTGTGTAATGTGGATATGTCACTTAATAGATGCACCGCAAATCTCCTGGAGATATAAACTGTAGAAAACGAGGAAAATGAATGACAGTGAAGTGAAGGTTACGTGAAGGTGAAGGTCAGTGTCGCAGGTCATTCGGAGACCAAACTGTCGAATACTAACAACTTGATGTGTGTGGGATACTTTGAGATTTGAAACAGTAATCGGAAGGGAATAAAAGTGTAGCGTGAACGTAAAGTACCCACGGAAAGACAACAAAATCCAAACGAAAAAGTAAATAGCCAATAAAAACACGTATAAACTTGACAGGACAGTTGAATGGCGAATTGGATAGTATCGAAGGAATTTTGCACCATAGACCTATCATATATTGACTGATACTAAGAATTTAATATTCTGAGAAATAATATAATCAAGTGAATTTAATAGATGCGTTGTCCAACGAAGTTTACATATAATTCATATCTAACGAGATGTATAGTTGCATGTCAGTGAGGGAGTCTTACCGTCATTGCAAGTGACGCCTGTGTATCCGGCAGTACAGGAGCATTCGAAGCCGTTCACTTTGTCGGTGCACGTCCCGTCGTGTTTGCACGGATTGGGGCTGCATTCGTCGATATCTGAACGAGACAGAGAATGCAGAACTTACGACATCACCATATTGTGATAATCACAATACATTTTCAACTGGAGTTACGTATAGTATAATGGAGTTATATAATATTGGCAAACATGCTTTCTCTGTGGCTGCGCCAACAATATGAAATCAACTCCCTATTGCGATTAAAGCTTCTGAAACGTAAGAAATAGAAAACATATTTCTTTGAAATTACTTTTCCACCATACATTTTCAGTGGTTCCATGCACCAGAGATGACTTTTGCCTGTCCCCGTGTATGATTAGATAAATAATTTTGTTTGTTGCGCCTCTGAGCTTGAATATTTTAAAGGGCATAGTTTTTTCTTTATAAATATGACTTAGGGTTTTGTGAGTATAAAAAAATCCTATAAATAAAAAAGAGTTTGGACGTGGGTGGATGACTGAAGAGTTCATTTGGAGAAAAAAATTGGACAAATAAATTTCGTGCTCCACAGTGACGGCTAAATGTGGACCCATTCTGATGTATATAATATACATTATCATTTGTGTATGTAAACGTATGGTTATTGTATGTATTGTATGATGTAATGAAGCAGTCAACTCATTGACGTATAGTATGTTGTAATTGTTGTTGTCAACAGAAAGAATTGGAACCTTCTGTATATGCACCAGTAATTATTTGTACAACTATGTCACTTGAAGACGTATATTCATGTCAGTGTATCACTGACAGTTATTGGCTTTTCCAATGTTTTTGGATGAACGTTGAGTGGGGCCATCAATCGTATCCAAACGCATTTGAATGATTGGATTATTTTTAGTTACTGATCCCCTGATAATGTTCATCTTGGAATGGTCACATTGCAGAGCAAGAGGTCGTGTAATGAATCTTGTATATCGGCTGCGTTAATATAACGTACGTCACGTTGCGTACGGAAAACGCAAGCTTTTATACAGAAGGTGTTTGTGAAAAAGTGTCACAAACGTTATGGTGTATACGATGACTACGCGAGAAAGAGGAGATTGGCGTACTTGTTTCGCAGTTAGTGCCGGTGTATCCACTGGCACAATTGCACTTGTAGGAGTTTAATCGGTCCACGCACCGTGCACCGTTTTTGCATGGATTGCTGTCGCATTCGTTGATCTCTGTAATTGTAAACTTATATCATCAACGTTTTTATCCAATCACACATTTAGCTCGTCAATCAACAGATGAGGCACGTGTTGAATTTACCGTGGTGTTATGTTCAGAAACGACAGTATACATTCTGTGATACATAATAGTGGTAAATATGCAGTTCTGCGAGACGTATTCTTGTCCGAAAACAGTATTGAAATAAATGATTGACCAATATATATATATATATATATATATATATATATATATATATATATATATATATATATATATATATATATATATATATATATATTATATGATTCATATATTATCTAAATTGCACTGAACAGCTGGTTTGTCCAGTGACTCATAATTACGTCGTTAATCACAGATGTATAAACTGACTAAAGGCAAATTACCCTGGTCACACACTCCTCCTGGCATGTAACCCGCAACACACTTGCAGGTGAAGCCACCGACTTTGTTGATACAGGTTCCGCCGTTTTTGCAAGGTCTAACGGCGCAGTTGTCGAAAACTGAAAAATAATAGCAATATCCAAATAGAATTGTGTAATGTGGATATGTCACTTAATAGATGCACCGCAAATCTCCTGGAGATATAAACTGTAGAAAACGAGGAAAATGAATGACAGTCAAGTGAAGGTTACGTGAAGGTGAAGGTCAGTGTCGCAGGTCATTCGGAGACCAAACTGTCGAATACTAACAACTTGATGTGTGTGGGATACTTTGAGATTTGAAACAGTAATCGGAAGGGAATAAAAGTGTAGCGTGAACGTAAAGTATCCACGGAAAGACAATAAAATCCAAACGAAAAAGGAAATAGCTAATAAAAACACGTATAAACTTGACAGGACAGTTGAATGGCGAATTGGATAGTATCGGAGGAATGTTGCACCATAGACGTATCATATATTGACTGATACTAAGAATTTAATATACTGAGAAATACTATAATCAAGTGAATTTAATAGATGCGTTGTCCAACGAAGTTTACATATAATTCATATCTAACGAGATGTATAGTTGCATGTCAGTGAGGGAGTCTTACCGTCATTGCAAGTGACGCCTGTGTATCCGGCAGTACAGGAGCATTCGAAGCCGTTCACTTTGTCGGTGCACGTCCCGTCGTGTTTGCACGGATTGGGGCTGCATTCGTTGATATCTGAACGAGACAGATAATGCAGAACTTACGACGTCACCAGATTGTGATAATCACAATACATTTTCAGCTGGAGTTACGTATAGTATAATGGAGTTATATAATATTAGCAAACATGCTTTCTCTGTGGCTGCGCCAACAATATGAAATCAACTCCCTACTGCGATTAAATCTTCTGAAACGCAAGACATAGAAAACATGTTTGTTTGAACTTACTTTTCCACAATAGATATTCAGCGGTTCCATGCTACAGAGATGACTTTTGCCTGTCTCCGTGTATGACTAGATAAATGATTTTGTTTTTTGCGCCTCTGAGCTTGAATATTATAAAGGACATAGGCGATATAGATGTTTTATCATTATTATCATTACTTATCATAAATTTAAGTAGACAATATTTAAAATAAATTCATGCTTGATGGTAACAACGTAGCGCGTGTATTTCATGTTCGTGTGGTATGGGTTCGCTTGGCAAGCTATTTGTTAAACTAGTACGTTTAATGTCTGAGATAATTCGCTATTTAAGCCATACCATATCCGGTGTGGTATATGAATCACCTAATTAAATTAACCATATTATCAAAGTATTCTCACCATTTTCGCAATCCTTGCCATTGTATCCGGCATCGCATTCGCAGTGATAGTCGTTCACTCCATCCTTGCAACTCCCTCTACCATTGCAGGTCACACCGTTGCACTCGTTGATATCTAGATATTAAGTATGACATTCAAGATATTATTAAACTACATCACCTGTATTTAACACTTCAAAAATGCAAACACCGTTAATTACTAAGATCATTCGCTATTTAAACCATATCATATCCGGTGTGGTATTGGAATCACATAATAAAATCTACCTTATTATCAAAGTATTCTCACCATTTTCGCAATCCTTGCCATTGTATCCGGCATCGCATTCGCATTGATAGTCGTTGACTCCATCCTTGCAACTCCCTCTACCATTGCAGGTCACACCGTTGCACTCGTTGATATCTAG
>JAODUO010000212.1:402500-410000 GCA_025642075.2 Ridgeia piscesae | reverse complement strand
TATGTATGTATGTATGTATGTATGTATGTATGTATGTATGTATGAACGTATGTATGTATTGTGTGTGTGTGTGTGTGTGTGTGTGTGTGTGTGTGTGTGTGTGTGTGTGATGTATGTATGTATGTATGTATGTATGTATGTATGTATGTATGTATGTATGTATGTATGTATGTATGTATGTATGTATGTATGTATGTATGTATGTATGTATGTATGTATGTATGCATGCATGCATGCATGTATGTATGTATATATGTATGTGTTTATATATATATATATATATATATATACATATATATCGTAAATCAAAGGTTATTCAGCACTGCCATGATTAGCGAACAAAGCTCCAGATGGTTTGCGGACAAGGGAGCCTTTGGCTTATCCAGAGTCTAACTAAAATAATAATAGTATTTCTTATTAAATTGTCGCAATGTTCACCCCACAACGATGATAGCCCCTGAATAGTTGTGATGTAGTATTTACGTACGACAACCGGCTGCGGTTCTCCAGGAGGCCGACGCTCCTAGATTACTGCACTCGGCGTTAAACGCTTGCAGCGAACCACAGGCTGCCTCCTTGGCGTTCTTTGGGTTGTCTTGGTTAGAGCAAACGTCGTATTTGCAATTGTCCAACCACAGTGCATTCATTTTTTTCAAGCAATTGCCAAAAACCCCGTTTTTATCACTGAGCAGACCACAGAACATGTCCTTCATCAAGTCACGTTGCATGGTTCCCGTGCACTCCGGTACTACAGACAAGACCTCCTCCTTTGGTGTACATCTGCAAGTAACGTTAGGGGGCATTTCAGCGTATGAATAGGATACTGATGTGAATTTTCAAACACATATACACATATACACATATACACATAACCTCATGATTAGTCTTCGCGCAGTTATTGTTTGCGGCATGGTTGGATGCTTCCCAGAGAAGTTGAGATTGAACTCGATTGACCTGGTCTGCTAGGGAATAAAGTGGCCAATCCTGAGGACTGGATATTGCGTTATATGACAACTTATTTTTACCTTTTACATAAGATATTGCAACATAAAATGCACCTGAATGTATCAACAATAAACCCATCCAGCTCAGAAGGTTGTAATGCTTAAATGTATATATCTAACCGGTAATAATACAAACAATTCGCTTGATTCATCAATATTTTCTAGGTTACGACTTTGTTCCTTCAGTCTTACAATATGACATGGTATTTTATGCGATTTTATATCTATCGAGTGGTGTGCAAGAAATGTTTTCTTGCCAAACGATTTCTAGTTTGTTATTGTCATTGCTAGTTCTATTAACGTCATGATGGGTCCTGTTTGTGTGTGTGTTATACCTGTATATCGATATGAGTATTGATATATCTGACCATATATCACGTTTATGCGTGTTATACCTATTTTATATACTTGTTGTAATTATATGCAATATCGTGTATTCCTTTATGTTCAAGTGATCTGCTCTGCAAAACATTCAAGTAGTGACCTAGATCATAAATATGAAGTCGATAAATAAATACTTCTTTGTGCAGTCACTACCAAAATAGGTGAACATTGTAAAACTTCACAAAAGCGGTGGGAATCTTGGAAGAACGAGTGTCTGCTGACCGTGAGCTCCCGCTCGAAGCGTACTTACGTTGGGTTTTCGGGGTCGTCAACCTGGAAACTGTTGCATACTTTGTCGAACCGATAGGGCGAACTGCTCACGTCCGTACCGTCCTTCAGCACTAAATCGTTGTTCGGGTTACCGTCGGCGTTGCCACATATACCCGTCATCTTGCCCTCGTACGACGACGGTATCTTGATGACCGACGTCCATTTGCCGTCGCTTTCCACCACGAGACTGAAGTCGGTACTGAACCTCACGTTCATGCCGTTGTTCCGTATCTCGAAGCCGGGGAACTTCGCATCCGGGTACACGCGCTTGCCGTCGACCTGCGCCGCAGAAACAGTAAGCGTGGGCATTGTAATTACAGTGTGTGGTGAATCTGAGACGACTCGCTATCCAAAGCCTGTTGTTACCGTCAGTACAACACTTAAATACGTGTATGTTGATCGGATCACCCCAGAAGCCTGTGCGCGGAATCCAAGAGTGACGTTCGACAGTAGGCCCACATTTATAATTACATAAATGTATAATTACATTTTATTTTATTCAATTTAAAAAGCTTATCTTTAAAAACTATCGCTGTTACTTGTCGGTAACGTCGTCATATTCGCCGTTACGTGTCACGACGTTAAGTCGGTATAACTATCGCAGCAGCTGCACGCACCGTGACGACCTTGTTGCGTCCCAAACGGATGACGTGTCCGTCGAGATGGATCTCCATGTATCTGACGTAGGAGACGACATTGTTGTCATGGCGATCCTCTGTCTTCATATATACCCGGAAGTAAGGCATGCCGGGATAGTTCTTGATCGGGGTGGCCATGTCGTATTTGCAGTTGCCTTGGAAGTGAATCATGTTGGCGTCGAAGGGACGGATGTGAGGGTCGCCAGACGCGTAGCAGACTGCCACCTCTGTAAGAGAGCAGAGAGAACTTGATGGCGGGCGCTGGTACGATACAACCATTTACATTTATTATAATTTATGCGATTTACTTTATGTCGCAGTCTGTATTCGTGCGGAAAGTAATGTCCTTATTTGTATATCCACTCATTTACGGACCCTTCTTATGTAATTAATTTAACCAATGGTATACGTACTTATACTATATTTCCCTCCCTCCCCCTACCTACCTCTCTCTATCTCTCTCCATGCATACACACACACACACACATACACATACATGCATACACACACACACATACACACACACACACACACACACACACACACACACACACACACACACACACACACACACACGCAGGCACGCACGCACGCATGCGCGCGCGCGCTTCATGTTCTACAAGCCGCGTTACCTAGCGATGATTTGGGGAAAGGCAGTCGCCGCCCCCCCCACACAAAAATGAAACATTGCCTCCATAAATAATCTTTTTAGGAGAATGTTTCAGTCTTCCAGCAACATAGTTGTAGATGGCATAATTATATTTACGATGATGTAGACAAACACAAAATGTGGCGGATGCAACACCTCGTGCAGTCTATTGAAATTTTCTGAAATATTGCGCGCCCATGTTAGCTATCCCCACGAATTTGAATTTGAACAAGTCTAAAACCACGCACCAAGGCAGTGGGCCTGCTAGGTCACGTGCTAAATTGCAGTCCGAAACATGCAAAATCGGCAGAGTTGTGGGCCCACAAACAAACAAACAAACAAAGAAAAACAACTGTTATATATTACATAGTGGGCCCATAAACAAACAAGCAGAGAAAAACTCTTCTATAATATAGGTAACAATTAAAAACATGAGCGCGCTCTTCTGTGTTGTTGCAATGAACAACTTTACTTACTGGTCTGGCAGTTTTTCCCCTCAAACCCGAAGCGGCATTTGCACACGTAGTCCCCGCCCGTAGGAATACACCAGCCGTTGTTCTGGCACGGAGCTCCCAAGCACGCTGTAATTGACGAAGAAAAACAAGACGTGAGTGTATTTATCGAAACGGTACAAACATTAAATTACAGTGTGCATTGTCTAGAGTTACGGTGTAAAGAGAGAATCGTGGAGACTCCTGTTAAGTCTTGTTGAAAGCCGCGACCGTTTATATTTTAATTTAGTTTCTGTTGAACGACAGTAAAATATTGCATCGATTATACAAAACAAACTCATACATTGAAATGTGATAGTATACGTCGTAACTGAAAAACTGAATGTTCTACAACATAAGCAACAATTACACAATGGAGCAACAGTTAATACTATATTAACTTTATTACGCGGTCATAAAGAAAAAGAGTTAGTCTAGGGTATATGTTGCAGCCATAATGTTGTTAAAATCATCGACTTGATTACTTGTTATCGTCTCGTCAAGTATATTGCGACAGTTGCAACCTTGCGGTTAGCCAGTAAACAAATAATCCATTCTCTTGGGAAGTAAGTAATAAATATATGCACACTAGCTGTTCTTGTGGATATTTATGACTGCGGTTTCGGACTTATTACATGCAATTTAGAACTGTGTGTAAATGACTGTTAACAAACAAAGAGCGGACGTTGTACCATTAAGAGTAAGCTAGTCTTTATAATAACATGTTATCATAAGCATTCTTCCGCCCTCTAAATTTGATGTTGTCCTCATATAGCTCCTTTAGATGCACGACATAAACATATCATAATAAGATATTACACAAGCACGAAAATTGACAGAGAAACCATCGCTACGGTTCTTTCATAGTTCAACCTGCAAACATTGGAGACTGTCACACATCCAGCGCAATCTCACCTGGGCAACAGACGCCTTCCGTGTAGAAGGAGTAAGTGTCACCTCGGTTACAATTCATAAGGAATCTAGAGTCGACGTGGTCGACTTGGCCGTGGACGCCGGACGTGAAGACATTTCTGAACGCTCTCCGACATGTCCGCAGCAAGAGACCAGTGCGGAGCTCCCCCGATATAATAGAGCTGAGTCCCGTGCAGTCGGCCAAGTTTGCCCCAGTGTAGTGAATGGTCTTCAGTTTGGCTCCAGGACCACAAGCGGAGTTAACTGTGAAGTGAATGACAGCGGTTGTAGCGACAGTGGCGAAATGGCAAAATTGCGTTGCCATGGTTTGTGATGGCGTTTGTAGAATGTTCGTGTTCAGTAGCGTTGCGAACAACTAAGAACGTTACCGGCGCTGGGCACAGCAGGGCAGCAACTGTAGCGAGGATGTCATGGTATATGCAACATTACACGAGTGTATGCATGTTGAGCTTGTATGTATGTATGTATGTATGTATGTATGTATGTATGTATGTATGTATGTATGTATGTATGTATGTATGTATGTATGTATGTATGTATGTATGTATGTATGTATGTATGTATGTATGTATGTATGTATGTATGTATGTATGTATGTATGTATGTATGTATGTATGTATGTATGTATGTATGTATGTATGTATGTATGTATGTATATATATATATATATATATATATATATATATATATATATATATATATATATATATATATGTATATATATATATATATATATATATTAATGTAAATGTGTGTATGTACGTGCGTGCGTGTGCGTGCGTGCGTGCGTGCGTGCGTTCATGTGACTACACGAATACGCGATGCCGTGTGTAAATAGATCGACTACATTTTGTAATACGGTATTACGGTTGGCAAGGATTTATACGTACCAGCCATTTCACAGTTCTTTCCATAGAAACCTCTCGGACATCGACACCTCAGTCCGAAGCTTTCGTGGTCGAAACATGTGCCTCCATTTTCACAGTATCCCGGGTGACCAGTGCACTGCGACCGGGCTGTTCGCGAGTACAAGATACACAGTGTGTAGAGTACTTCAAAGTGCTGCTATACTTCTCTCTAACAACAGCGCGTGCATGCTTGCTTAATTGCACAAATTCAGCCCCGCATGTCGGTTTGACGGCGGCCAATTAAGCCGCTACACGTTGGTAAACATACGAACTACCGCATTGGCGCTCTGCATAGAGTTATCGTCCACTTGTATCGTCTTTCTCCAACAGGTAAAACGAAATTCGGGTAAGTAGTACACCGGAAAGACAACACGTCTCTATCATTTTCTGTTTATTTGATAGCATCGCCAATTTAGAGATCAGAGATCCGTGGTCTACGGAACCTATCGAACCACACAGAGCCGAATGCTCGTCGGAACTCGGGAGGAATACACGTACACGCTTCCGCTAATTTACTCGACAAATGTTCGTCACCCCTGAAGTACGTATGCGTTGCTTACTGAAATAAATAGCTTGCTTACCTATTTCACAAGTTGATCCAGTGAATCCGGCTCTGCACTCGCAACGGTAGAACGGGTCAATACGCGTAATCTTGCACTTGCCTTGATTCTTGCATGGCATCTTCCTGCACATATCTACGGAAGGGACATATAACTTCACGCTAGTGTCGTCATATTCTCACTGCAGTCTATGTTTGTCATGTTCGTTTTATTAGTATAGCGCTTTGTAAGTGCTAAACTCACACGTTAATGATAAACGAGACATGCATAACGCACTGTGTGTGCGTGTGTGCGTGTGTGCGTGTGTGCGTGTGTGCGTGTGCGCGTGTGCGCGTGTGCGCGTGTGCGCGTGTGCGCGTGTGCGCGTGTGCGCGTGTGCGCGTGTGCGCGTGTGCGTGTGCGCGTGTGCGCGTGTGCGCGTGTGCGCGTGTGCGCGTGTGCGCGTGTGCGCGTGTGCGCGTGTGCGCGTGTGCGCGTGTGCGCGTGTGCGCGTGTGCGCGTGTGCGCGTGTGCGCGTGTGCGCGTGTGCGCGTGTGCGCGTGCGTGCGTGCGCGGTGGCGTGTGCGTCGTGCGTGTGTCGCGTGTGTGTGTGTGTGTGGTGTTGTGTGTTTGTGTGTGTGTGTGTGTGTGTGTGTGTGTGTGTGTGTGTGTGTGTGTGTGTGTGTGTGTGTGTGTGTGTGTGTGTGTGTGTGTGTGTGTAAAACCTATTAACTATAGCGAAGCAGTGAAATAATTGTTTCCATGATATCACAGTAATTTTAGACACATTAAATATGATAAAATAACATATTTTTGAGCATAAACACCATCATTTCGACTACAGGTCATCGATGTAAACGTTATGCTTATGTGTTGCATTAATTGTATGTAAGCATATATGCAAGTGTTGTGCTTAAATTTCACAATTTCATAACCTGTTTGATCTTAAATAAATAATAAATACTGCTTACTGTTTTGGCATCGCGACCCCGATGTTCCCGGAAGACAATGACATACGTAAAATGGAGCCACTGTCGTGCTTTCACAAGTCCCACCGAACTTGCATAGGCCTGAACGCGAGGCGCACAGACCATCGGCTGGTTCTGAAAGACCACAAGAAAAATTACTGTAATGTACAAGATACAAGCACAACGATGGATGGAACGGAAGAGATACGACATATGGTATATAATAGTCAAACGAAACACGACTCGCTACGTGTGAGTGTGTTTATTTTGAGTGTGTATTGTGTGTGTGTTGTGTGTGTGTGTGTGTGTTTTTGTGTTTGTGTGTTTGTGTGTTTGTGTGTTTGTGTGTTTGTGTGTGTGTGTGTGTGTGTGTGTGTGTGTGTGTGTGTGTGTGTGTGTGTTGTGTGTGTGTGTGTGTGTGCGGTGTGTGCGTGTGTGCGTGTGTGCGTGTGTGCGTGTGTGCGTGTGTGCGTGTGTGCGTGTGTGCGTGTGTGCGTGTGTGCGTGTGTGCGTGTGGTGTGTGTGTGCATGTGTGGTGTGTGTACATGCCTGTAACAAATACGACTTGATCTGTATATGACATTTACTCATAAAAACTGTTCACAATAAACAAGTGTAGCAGATACTTGACGAACTATTATCTTGCATTATAGCCAGACGATGTGTTCATTTGTTTAACTATAATGTATTTAATACAAAACAAAACATGTTCTGTT
>JAODUO010000212.1:392500-397500 GCA_025642075.2 Ridgeia piscesae | reverse complement strand
TAGGATTGTCATCAATTCTGAAAAAACGAAGATCATGATCGTCACGACCCGGCAAAAGTGGCAACACCTTGACAAAAAAAGATGTCAATATATGCATCAAGGGAGACAAACTCCATGTAGTCGAAAGAGAGAGAGGCTACTTGGGCTTCAAGTGGATACTTTCTTCACCGAGTATACCCATATACAAAAGACACACAACACGATTGCCGGAAAACTCGCACTTTTGTGCAGGATAAAAAAATACCTTCCATATCAAGCACGTACCTTTCATACACCCGCTCCGTTCTACCACACATGGACTACTGTAGCACACTCTGGGGAAATGAAAACTCTCTAGAGCGCATTTACAAACTACAAAGACGCGCCGAGTAATAACAGACTGTGAATACAGGGCTCCAAGTGATTCACTGTTGAAACCATTAAACTGGCTGCCACTACCGGAGCGCGTAACAGACAGACAGTCACAGGAAGTACACAAAGCAGTGAATGGGTGCGTTGTCCAAATCGGTCTCGAACATTTCGACCAGAACAACCCGGTCAAATGTGAGAGGGGACTTGTATATCCCAAGAGCACTGACCAACATCTTCCTTCAAGAACTCTACTGCTGTAAATGGTGCACGAATATGGAATGGCTTAGACCTAGTAATAAGAAACTCGAACTCTCTCTCTATGTGTTTGAGGGCACACATCCATAATGTCTTCAATTAGACAACAGTGACGTTTTATTATATTTATTAATGCTATTTATCCTGTTTTATAATTTATTTATTTCATTCTAATTGTTTTTATTCATTATATGTTAATGCATTACGCAATTTATTAGGTTATCAGTTGTTTAGTGTATGTACATTTGGTTAGCAATCACGATCCTTAGGAAAATAAAATGTTCATTTTATAAGGTTATCGTGAATAAATAATGTTTATTATTATTAACTCGCGATTCCCGTAAATTGTGTCTGACTTACCTGAGCGACCAATTAGTGTGTTCTCCGTGCGGTTCTTCCAAGTGAGCGTCCAACTTACCAGTCGAACGTGAGCCTGTTGCTAGCGTACGGCGGAACAACCCTACTCTGTCAGCCACCCCTTCATATACCCAACGCCGATTTGCATACGTTACGTCACGTCCGAATTGAAGATGGGAGCTCGCTGAGATTGCGGACATAAATCGGACACTGCGCAATCTCCGGCGAAAGGCAACAATCCCATTTAATGAGTTATTGATGAGTTGACGTCATTCGCTGTCAGCACGACCTTATATAATTACGGGGTACCATTCTTACCCGATGACTGGTCGCAATCATTCACACCCGCAAAGCGTCGTAAAAATGCCGAACGACCAACACCGCAACCAATCCCAAGGAGGCTCTCTCATTCGTCAGAATTGCGATCATCAACTTTTACTCGGGTACTCCCAGAGCTCCATGATAGCAACGGGGTAGCGACGCGATTTATTTTGATGTCATTGTGGGTGTCACAAAACAAATGAAGTCGTCCTTATCTCATGGTCATGCTGACTAATTATTAACGCCTGTTTATTGCGCAATGGTCCAGGGCTTTGAGCAAATGGTAGGTCTTTGAAATGTAATGCCGTTTTTAATACCATACATTTTGTAATAAACCACTTAAACATGCACTGAATTGCACAAATTGTTTGTTAATTCCCAAGACCTTCGCCGGTGTTTTCATGACGTGATGAGTTTCCCACGACGCCGGTGCAAGGATATTACGGCAACACATTGAGTCACACTTAAATGTTTTATTGAAATTATTGCGATGGTTTTGGGAAACGTCCCAGGAGTCTCAAACCATGAAACCGACTTAAAGCTGCTACCTTCACTCATTCCCATAAAAATGGTTTGCTCCTCGCGATTATTAGTAATTTCACAAAAAGCACATTTCAAAAAAAAGCACAAAGTACTCCCCAATGATGGGGTAATTGGTTTATGTATACATGTTACTTCAATTTTCTTCAATTAATAGAACAAATGCGAACTCTTTCGATTTTTTTTCGA
This sequence comes from Ridgeia piscesae, assembly GCA_025642075.2. NCBI lineage: Eukaryota > Metazoa > Annelida > Polychaeta > Sabellida > Siboglinidae > Ridgeia > Ridgeia piscesae. The sequence continues at coordinate 395,487 of JAODUO010000212.1, read as the reverse complement.
TCGGGTCCGATCGAAACTATGTACGATTCCTAACTATGGAAATGGAGCTTTGAGCGGAATACACTTTAGTCTTCACTCGAACGAGGCTTGGGGGCGAGATTGACTTTCACCCTGTCGAGTTGTTTACGTTTAGGAACAGCGAGTTAAGGCACAAACATGATTTTATATGCCATCAACATGGCAAATTAAGCAGACAAAGACAGCATCGACGCATGATTGGGAAAGAATATGGAATAAAGCAGTGAACAGCATGAGTTCGGAACAGTGACAGTGCCCTTTGCAAGCTACGGGCACCGTGGGCAGGCGGGCCGGCGGGCTGTTGGAGTTTCGGCAGTAGGTTCTGTTCGCACTGTTCGCACTTTTATTATAATACTTAACTATGTAATGTTTATGTCACATATGGTATGTAACAGGTTAGTATCTTAGGCTAAGATTTGCTAGGCCTAATTAGCCTAATAGTAGCTAGGCATGATGTAAATGCATTATAAGTGATCCGTAACAATTATACTTAGGCCTTCGTTATACTTATTCATAATGACAATATTTAATGCATTTATAATAATAATTTAATACATTAAGCAATAATAATAATTTAATACATCAAAAAATTGGTATATACATATTATTTTAATTTATTAATAACATTAATATAATAAAATAACAAGATATTGCTTGCATTTGGAAGCCTGGGAGGTGATCGTTAATAACATTGCAAGTTTTACAAGTATATTAAAATTTAAATGTGTCACATTTTCAGAACTTAAGGTGTCATCACCATAGGGTATGCGGAAAAGCTCTTCATCTCAGGTAAATGAGTGTTGTAACATTAATTTACTCTCTCAACAAACCTTTTATTAAAAATATTGAATAGGTCCATGCTAATGTGTCCCTCTATTGTTTGAAATGTGACCCAGTTTAAGTGATAATAATAAGTTGTGGCATTTTCCGATATCACCACTCCAGATGAGACAGTGGAAGCTGAAGCTATGCGGTATCAACAAAAATGTAGACTACACAATTTGGTTCACCGGCCAGTAGAGGTTTTTGTGCCCTCAAGACGATTTCTGAATCTGCCCTTCTATGTGATATTTTATTTGTCTGTATTAATGGGTGGGTGTACTTGTTAAATTGTATATAAGTAAAGACATCATAAAGTAAAAACATTTTATCAAAACTATTTCATGAGATTTACTACAAGCACAATATAAGTTAACTACAGGTACAGTCACTGCACTTGATATGTGTATTTATTTCATCAGATAACAAACAAAATAGCAATAACAAAATTAGGAAAAAGTTGAAAACGTGTTAAGTAAATGTAAAAAAACAGTTACTTTTATAAATATTCGTTTCATCAAGCATCCAGCACATGATATTTCCCATTCATAAACTTTCAAATGATGCCTTTCAGAGAAGACATTAGCTTTATCAATCATGTGTTTAGTGATACATGTCATGTGAAAATTGTTCAATATTCTGAAAGAATTGTCATACGAAAACATATTTCAGGAAATTTACTTTTGCAAAGAGTTCACCCATAACATTAACACATACACAATTGTTCCAGAAACATGCTGTAAATAGATAACATATACATACTATGTACATATAATAACATTATGTACATAACAAATATGTACAGCACTTTGACCATGTTGGATATTGCTTTATAAATAATAAATATATTAAATAAAGTAAATATATTATACTTTATTTAAAAAAATCAGTAGATATAAAATAACGTTTTTAAAAATATTTAATGCTCCGTATCTTTACACCTAGAAAGTGGCTAAACTAGTCAGGGTCCTTGCCATGTGGCTGAGAGTTATATGTGCAATAGCTATATGTTTACTCAACTCTTTGAAGAGTACTGGCTAGAGATAGTGGCGAATACCTTTCTTTTGTACAATTAGTATTTCACATATGAATTTCAGTGTGGCGGAATGTTTCCCACATTAGTAGAAATGTTCTATATAACAGGTCTGAGTAATGTATATATAACATATGTGGTATGTAAATTTTATAACACGATTAAAAATATTATATTACCATGGTATTGACTTTGGCTAAGTGTGTCGTCACATATAAAATATCATACATGTCAAAGCCATGTTAATTATCACTTTGTTTCTTGTATATGCAGATGCGGATGTACAGTGAAATGCCAGGAAGCTGGTATGCAGTATCATCAGAGTGGACTCACACAATGTCATCGATATACAAGCTGATGTAGTTCACCAAAGAATGTCGAACCTGTCTTACAGTGTCGAGAGAGGTTGGCCAAAGGCTCAAGCCATATTTGCCAGACCATGGCATCCACCGTTCTATGACCAATTTCAAAGCGAGTCAGGCGTCACCATATTCGCATGTCAAGCACCCTGCATTCTGCATTGGCCTCTAGTCAGTCAGGATATCTGACTGCCATGGAAGCCAGTGTACACACCACCAGTACTGTGGAGTCAGTCACGATGCAACACACAGTACAACTGGAATCACTTCACTTGGTCGACATTCGAATACTTGACATTTAATATGCAGCATCTTGCACGGCTCATGGCTGTATAGTGTTGTCCACAAATACAACTGTCCTGTATAGCATATTAACTTGTTGAACTAGTGGTAGTAAGCATTGTTCAGTTTCTTGTTGACCTGTAAAGAAAAGCATGTATTCAATTTCAGTAAACAATAAACATGCATCATAGTAGTGGAGTTGGGGGTAAATAATGATGCCATATAATAACTACTACAAGGTGTGCATTATACATTTTATGCAAACATGAATATGTGAGGTTGTCTGGTCAAAGCAAATGTTGGAAATGACAAAATAATGTTATTGTGATGCCAACAGCACATTCCCTCAGAAAATATTCAAGCATTCATAATATGTATGTCTACCTTATTCAACACTGTATAATTTTTTTTTTTTAGTCATCGCTGCAGTATTTCTCTTGCTATATGATGAGTGAGGTGGACCACCTCAGTGTTTT
>JAODUO010000212.1:345000-387500 GCA_025642075.2 Ridgeia piscesae | reverse complement strand
TCTGGCTTGTCCAATATAAACTACTGGTTTTTGTGTATTCTGCCTTGCATGGATTCGCATCTTGGTACATCCAAAATGTTGTGACACCCCATTTGCTCCGATGTGCTGATCTGTTTCTGCTGGTATTCCGCGCTACAATCTAGAGGGGCTACGACAGGCGGGCTTTCTCGGTGTCCGGACCAGCACTTTGGAACAGTGCCAGAAAACATTCGTCAATCGGACTGTTTAACTAGACTCAGGACTTTCCGTAAAACTTAAAACAATTTTATTTAAACTGGCTTAGTTTCACCAAGTAACTGTTGTGTATGACTCTTTTATGAGCATGCATTTTATAAATTGATTTATGAGTTTATTTAAGTAAATAATTTATAATTATTATTGTTGATGTATTATTATTATTTTTGTTCCTACAATAATTATAATATTTTACTTTTAATACACCATCATGAATTACTTAACTCTCTTAATGTTTTAGAAAATATGTATGTCATCTAGCCCAATTGCTTGGTACAGTAGCTTTTCTTTTAATTTTTATTATAAAATCATATTTATCATGATATACATTAAACAATTATATAATCGTGTGTTTTGTGTGTGTCGTGTCTGTATATATATATATATATATATATATATATATATATATATATATATATATATATATATATATACTATTATTATTAATTATATATATTTAATATATATTATTAATTCTGTCGGGAAATATTTCTAACGAAAACACGGTGACCATTACTGTCGATTTTTCAATTGTCCTAATCTTCTAGACTCACACATGTTTTATTTCAGTTGCTATGTGTTAACTTCGAACAACTTTGTGCCATTTCGTGCGATTGACCGCCCATTGTGTAACCGGACAGATGTGTGTGACACTTTAACCCAACACATCAACACACCGATGACAGCTTTGTTTTCAAAATATACTCACTCATACTGCGTCAACAAACAAGGGCATGAGTGCGCGGATTTCTGCGAAAACGACCGGTATAATTACACAAAATAAATACTTTCCATGAATGCTACATGCAATTGTCGTAGGCGGTCTGTCAATGAGTTAACTCAGGTGTCTTACAGACGTCACGGTTACCGCAGCATGGCTGTAGCTGGAGCTGACGTGTACCGCCGCCAATAAACACAACCGTCGTTTTGTATTGGAGTTGTATAACCCGGAGGCGGACGAATAGGTTTATGACTGTACGCAACAGTAAATTCAATGGTTCAATTGGCCGATCAAAGACACCGAGCTGGAGACGATCGCACAAACTTGTTTGACTTTGCGAAAGGTCCTCGCCTGGTGCATTCATGGCGAGCTACCAGTTTCTGCGAAACGCTTTCGCCAGCTGAGGTATTAGGAGTAGGGGCAATAATTTCCCAACGAAAGCTGTTGCCATTGTATTTATATCGTTATTCAGTTTGATGAAAGAGAGATGTAGTGTTTTTCTTTGAAAGAGGCCCTCGGAGCGATGGGTGCATTTTCACGCCGCCCTCCCCCGCTGAAGAACCTGTATCACGCTTGAGGGAAAGATGTTCCACTCAAGGTCTCAGTTAGATGCTCCGGGACAGTTGGAGGTATCGAATAAATACTTGGGGGATCATTGTTGTTGTTATTATAACTAACACTTCTAAAGCGCCTAACTAGGGACCAGCCCGTTCTTACACGTGTATACACATTATAAAGCATATACGGAATACAAATTTATGTTCAACGTATATCGTGGTAAATATGATTTCATAGTAAAACAATTAATATATACTATTGTGTTGCGTAACTACTATAGACGACATGCATAGCTTATATAAAGTATTAAAATCATTGCGTAATTAATTATGGTACATTAAAAAGTAAAACACTAATTATTATAAGAATAAAATAATAGAAGTACATCAATCAAATATGAATTACTTAAATTAATAAATTCCTAAATTAGTTTATAAAACGCATGTTCGTGAAGGTTCCTTAACAGTTCCTCAGTGAAAGTAAGCCAGTTTAAATCAAATTGTCTGGAATCTAGTTAGAATGTCGAATTGACGAATGTATTCTAGTAGGAAGAGTGGGGCGTAACCGAATGGTTAATGTATAATACTGAGCTACTGATAGACTGTTCACTGCAGAAACCATACATCCTGGTGCGAATCCATGCAAGTATGTGTGTGTGTGTGTGTGTGTGCGTGCGTGCGTGCGTGCGTGCGTGCGTGCGTGCGTGCGTGCGTGCGTGCGTGCGTGCGTGCGTGCGAACTCGTCCCAAGTTGGTGTTTGCTCTGGTTTAGAAAGTAATATCGCGTGACGAGAACTATCATATCGACCACCGATACCTCACGTAGTGCAACTTAACTTCTAAAGTAACGAGATATATTCCCCATTTCAGTGCTTCCTTTGTCACCTGGCAATGTACGATCACGTCGTCGACATAATAGTGTTCTCACTGACTCAAATACGACTTATGTGTCGGTCGTAACGTGCTGTGAGAAAGGGGACACTTCAGAAGACTTCAAGAATTTACTGCTAAAATGTGATGTTTCACTATCCTGTAGTTGTAACGTGACTGTGTGCTAAAGTAATAAGTAACTGAATTAAATATGACAAATATATAAATACAATTGACTGTACATTAAGTGTGCATTAAAACGATAAAGAAATTAATAAAATAAAATATAATAAATAGCAAAATTTATTATTTGTACATTAAATTACACGGTCATGCAATGTAAAGGATACGACATTGTGAGCTAACATAATATATAAGTTAATAAAATATTATAATAAATATTTCAATGAAATTATTAGTACATTAAATAAAAAGCAGGCAGTTCATGATTAACACTAAAACAATATACACTAATGTCAATGACTGAATGACTGGGATGGCGGCTCTCTGAAACACTTCTGCAGTAGATGCGGTGACAGCTTCCTCGGTAAGTGCGTCCCACAGTGGAATACAGCGTACGTAGAACGACTGCTGGTAGGGCGTGCAAGTGGCTGGTAGGGTTCGTAGTTTGTGCTTGTGTTGGCGTCTGGCGCATCTGCTGTGGTGATGACAGGCAAGCTGATGCGCATTAGTCCGTGGAGAATTTAAAAACATAGTGGCATCTCTTATGCGCCTGCGTGTGTACAAGGAGTTCCACATTAGGTTAGTGCACATACATTATGACTGAAGCATGAAGTTCTGCGGTAATCACCGGTGACAAACCGTTGGGAGGACGCAGTAACGCTGGTGCGATCTATGTCGGCGACATTACCGCATGGCACCGCTAATGGCCAGTTAGTGCTGCCCACTCCGTCGGTAATACTATTTTGTAACAGGTGTTCCCACATTTTCTCTCATCGATAACTCCAAAATGTTTGCCTGTCTGCTAAGGATCCCGGTTTTAAATTCCTCCTGCCCCGTAAGGGTTCCATTCAAGACTATCATTTACATGTTTACTAGTCACGCGATAGAACTGTTGCTGGCCTGCAGGGTTTTGAGCCCAAATTGGGGACGTCTTTGTCGAGATTCTAATAAATGTGACAACAAACAAATGAATATACGAGTTGTGCGCATTCGTGTTTATTACGTTCGTTGACTTGGCTGTGTCATTAATTTAATTTATTTGTCCACGAAAACAAAACAGCAGAGTTGTAATTCATTTTTCACGCGTCGAGTTATTTCTGCTTTTGTGTAAGCACAAGTCGGCCAGTAATTATCTCACAATAAAAGTGCTTGGGTCGTTGTGGTTGTGTTCATGTCGAATTATTTACCAAAGTTAACGAGCGCACCTATCCATGCAGCAATCAATCAGGGACACGCGGTATGACCAAATTGGCTTTTTAGCAGTTAAACTACAGTTGCATTTTCCGGAGTATCTTCAATCTAGTTTAGAGTGTCTGGTTGGCAAACTGTTCGAAAATGATGTTCCGGACATCGAGAAAACCCGCCTGTCGTAGTGCTCTGGGTTGTAGCGCGGAAATACAAGCGGACGATGACCAGCAGACCGGAGATTACGTATTGCAAGAATATGATAAATAAAAAAGTAAAAAGAAATTTTTTTATATAGCGCAGTATCCAATCCTCAGGATTGCTTAAAGCGCTTTACACTTTACTTCCATGGCAGACCTGTTCAATCAAACACCATCTCAACTTCTCAGGAAAGCATCCAGCCATTTTTTGCAATTAATGCGCGAAGGCTGCTCGTACATATCCACCACTGTCTATAGCCGGGTACTCATTTATACAGCTGAGCGAACTGGAGTAATGCAGAGTGAAAAAACTTGCGCAAGGTTTTAACACCGCATTACAGTATTCGAACCTGGGTCCTCTTAGTCGAGAGTCCGAAGGTCTACCCCTGAGCCACTGCACTCTACACAAATACAGGAGTAATATGTTGGTGATTTCGTTGTCGTTCTTGCGATCAGTCTCTTTTTAGATGTACGTTTGTATGTGCAATACATTTGTTCGACGCACAATCTAAGATAATGGAGAACTAGTTGTTAATAAATATAATAATAATAATAATAATAATAATAATAATAATAATAATAATAATAATAATAATAATAATAATAATAGTAATAGTAGTAATAATAATAATAATAATAATAATAATAATAATAACAATAACAATAACAATAACAATAATAATAATAATAATAAAACCATATATTTTACTGTAACCCAAAATGCAGGAAAAACGATCATAACTTTTTTGAATTGCTCAGCTCTCGATACTTGTGTTTGATTGTGTTAGTGTTGGCGTGTGATTGTATGTCTGTGCGTGTGCGTGTGCGTGTGCGTGTGCGTGTGCGTGTGCGTGTGCGTGTGCGTGTGCGTGTGCGTGTGCGTGTGCGTGTGCTTGTGCGTGTGCGTACGAAACAATTATTGCTCCTCTTATGCAAACACAAAGGCAGAAATAACTCGACCCATAACAAGTGCATTACAACACATAGGGTTTTTCTTTCCGTTGATAAGTAAATTAATGACACAGCCAAGTCGGCGAACATAATAAACACGGATGCGCACAACTCGTGTATTCGTTTGTTTATTGTCAGATATATTAGAATCTTGATAAAGGAGTCCCGCATTTGGGATCAAACCTTGGAGGCTAGACGCAGCTGACGGCGGTCAACATGTAATAGTGTTGAATGGAACACTGACGGGGCAGGAGGAATTTAAAACCGGGATCCTTAGCAGACAGGCAAACATTTTGGAGTTACCGATGTGAGAAAATGTGGGAACACCTGTTACAAAATATTATTACCGACGGAGTGGGCAGCACTAACTGGCCACTAGCGGTGCTATGCGGTAATGTCGCCGACTTAGATCCCAGCGTTACTGTGTCCTCCCCTTTCACACAGCACGTTACGACCGAACATAAGTCGTATTTGAGTCAATGGGAACACCGTAATATCGACGAGATCGTACATTGCCAGGTGATAAACGAAGCACTGAAATCGGCGATATGTCTCGTTACTTTAAGTGCGCGACGTGAGGTTTCGGTCGTTGCTGTGATAGATTTCGTCAAGCGATATTCCGCCACTTACTAAATCAGAGCAAACAGCACCTTTGCTTTGGGCGAGGGCGAAGAACTTATTTGATTTGTGCGGCGAGGAAGTTTCTTAGTGGAATCAATGTGTAGCCGTGTCTACGTTGGGAAAAGTGTGTGTGTGCGCGTGCGTGCGTGCGTGCGTGCGTGAGTGCGTGCGTGTGTGTGTGTGCGTGCGTGCGTGCGGGCGTGCGTGTGTGCATATATATCCGCGTAGTTTACTAACCACAGCATATAATTAATGCTCACTATGTGTATGATCTACCACAAAATGGAAGTCGAGCGATACAAAACACTCTAGGATAAGTGTACACTGTCGAAAATGTCCAGAGCTGTGCAGAACAGGAATCAGTCAGTGTACGCATACTACAGTATACTACGCAGTGGTATAAAGTATACTTGGTTGGGTAAGTTACCAACAGTCTGCACATTTAAACACAAACAGAACATCAGATATTACTTCGTTTTACGCCAGTTCGTAACTAAATATCGCTAACAATACACAACAATTGTGGAGAATTAACATAGTTTAATCGAAGGCCACCACAGAAGCATTTAGTGATAGACTTGTTAGGTGGCGCAACTGTCGTGTTCTGTTACGGTGTGCTGTGATCTATAGCAATGGAACAAGGCCAAACCGCAATGTAAACCTGTTCACGCCAGATGCTGTTTTCTCTGTTGTGCTCCGCGTTTTTAGATTTACGCCTTGCCACTCCATTCTTAGAAGTAACACTAGAATAAGATGTCATCATCGTAGTAAGTACTGGTATTTTAGTATTCACGAGTTCGGTAAAAATGCCGAGTCGATTCCCAAAACCCACGGCGTGACACGTTACCGTCGACGTCGTTGTTTTGGTTGTCAATCTAACGAACATCCTTTTTTGATTAATGAGAAATTGTTATTCGTATTGTTAATTCTTCATTGTAGACTGTCCATGCCAACCTCCATAAATAGGGCCATCCTATATTCATCTCAGTTGGACGTCTCAACGCAGGTTATATAGATGAGAGGTGGACATCTCAGTGCCAATAGACACAGTTGGGGACTACTCGAAAGTGCAACTTGTGAATGCGGTGTTGCCCACAAACAGCACACCACACCATCAACCATCGCGCTCTCTGTGGTGCTCTACGCGGGGAGAGTGGCATCACCGAGCTAGACCTGGCGACGCGGGAATGGTTGCTCAACGACACGCCACACAAACATACAGCATACAACAGACAAACGCGAGAAGAAGATGGATATTGCATATTGAAAATAGATTTTGCCAAGAAAACTGGTGTTCGTGCTAAGCCGTCATTCAACAGAAATGTAGTGGTACTTGTGTTGCCTGTCAGAAAACCTTGTTATAAAATACGACCAGGCTTTCCATCACGGCTGTGTTCCGTGATGAAATACCTCGTATACGAGGTATTATGTCAAGCTACATCGGCACGCTTTTAAATTGCCTGTCCAATATACGAAATGTATCTTCATAAGACCTATACTTACAAGTTGGAAATGTCTTTAGACTGTCATGTCATGCATTGTTTGTGTTAAATAAACTAAAACGTGTCTCAGGATCCCATGCTAAAACTATCCAAGGATGACGTCTGGCACCGATGTTTGTATGTTTGTTTGTTCTCTATTTTCACATCCTTACTACGAATGCATATTTTTATCATCAAATTAATTCACTATGTTATATACTATTTGTGTTGTTCCATAAATGTTACGGTTTTCTTAACGAACGTGTGATATTAAACACATAATTATCATTGTTGTCCGATGTTCTGTGTCATGTTTGTCTGCCACAAGTTACGAGGCCATAAGTTTCAACACTTGCCCAAGTGGCTCACACCTTACATATGATGTAGATGCACGTGTCTAATGGGTCCAACTGAGACATCTGTGTAATCTCATGAAATGACTACGTCTGCAAAGTACATTAACCGATGCAGTTAGTTGCATAATAAAACTGGCGGCGTCTACAGCAGGTATGCTTTGGTATTTTATCTTAGTTTGCCTCTGTTGTTGCACCCATTTGAAAACGCCATTCGTAATCTGTATGGACTAGCACATTTAGTCATAGTTGGTTTATGACGGTTTTATATACCATTTTAGTTTATCGTTGCCATTCTAACTGAAACGTGCGGGGTAATTTGCAAAGACAAACATCGTTTATTGCAAACCGTTAAAAACGATATTTATGTGATAGTGATAAAATAGGAGTTAATAATATTAATTATATGTGAACATGGTTCGCGACAAGTAATATGTACGTGATCCTTAGCTTCATAGTACGTGGGAATAGTGGATGCAAAGCCTACATCAACATACAACATTCCTTGTATTGTTTGCACATTGTATATTGTACAATATTCAGACCTTTAGCATGAGAGAACATTCTACAGAAAAACCAACGAATTAAAAAAAGTATTTCAAACTCTGCATTATACTGTATTTTTGGTAAAATTGCACTTAAGTGGTTTAGTCATGATTACAATGAAGATTACAATGAAACGTTCAGAGCAGTGCACGACATCATTTGTAAGGTAGATCGATTATTATGCTAACTAAGAGAAATATAACAATATGCACAAAACCTAAGTTATGTTTTTGCAAAAAGCAATAGTTAGGCATATACAAGCAGTTTAGAAATTAGGGGCCCATACCACAAGAAGCTCAGACGGCAGTGTATATAGCGGAACCTCAATATTAAGTTGATCATCGGGATTCGGCCCAAGGTGTTACTGCAAGGAAGGGAGGTTACTGCATTTACGACACCAACTTCCTATATTTATATGCTATAGAAATCGGATGATATCGTAAGGATAGACAATTGCGAGTGTTTGTAAGGAAAGCGATATTCGTATGCACATTCCTCCGCTCGCCAACCCCACATCTCTCATTCCTCCACCTTCTCTGTGTGTCTCTCTGTGTTTCTCTGTATCTGTCTGTCTGTCTGTCTGTCTGTCTGTATGTATGTATGTATGTATGTATGTATGTATGTATGTATGTATGTATGTATGTATGTATGTATGTATGTATGTATGTCATTCCCTCTCTCCCTCTCTCCCTCTCTCCTCTCTCTCCTCTCTCTCTCTCTCTCTCTCTCTCTCTCTCTCTCTCTGTGTGTGTGTCTCTCTCTCTCTCAATTATGCACACATACACACACTCATACACACACACTCCCTCGCTCCCTCTCTGCCTCCACCTCATACACACACACACACACACACACACACACACACACACAGCCTCTCTCTCTCTCTCTCTCTCTCTCTCTATATATATATATATATATATATATATATATATATATATATCTCTTTGCGCTCTTCCATTATTCTCTCCACTCACTGTATTCTTCTGATCCAGTTCTTTTCTCAAATGTGTATCACCTCCTGTTGCTTTTCTGTCATAGGCATAATTTCTAGGGCAAGGTGATATATGTATAACGAGATCATACTTACCCCACACGGTGGTCATCTGTCTTCCAGCATACATTAAAGCAAGGACGGCAGCTCCTAGGTGGTCTTCATTTAACATTACGTTCTTATGACTACAACATACATGTTAAAGGTTACTGCCTGCCAATTGGTGTTTTGTTGTTTTATTAAGTGCGGAACAATGCTCGCAATTTGAAAGATTCCGTTCGCAACACGTTGAAATGGCAGCACACAAAAATTGCAATAATGCCAGGGAGAGCAGAGTTAACCGCAGTACCCGTTGGTGTTTCAATGCAGTGGAGCTGGAACCCTCTCTTTAAACCTTCCTCCATGGGTTCGTCCTGCGAATTTCAATATCTGACTTATTTTACAATAGCGGTCGAGGTAGTTGAAGTAGTTTCTTAACTGTGTATATCTTAATGTCAAGTATTTTTGGAGAACGTGAAAGCATTATAAATTGTTGTGATTTTCAGAGGGAGAGGGCGAGGGCGAGGGCGAGGGAGAGGGCGAGGGAGATGGAGTGGGAGAGGGAGAGGCAGAGGCAGAGGCAGAGGCAGAGGCAGAGGCAGAGGCAGAGGCAGAGGCAGAGGGAGGCAGAGGAGAGGGAGAGGGAGAGGGAGAGGGAGAGGAGAGGGAGAGGGAGAGGGAGAGGGAGAGGGAGAGGGAGAGGGAGAGGGAGAGGGAGAGGGAGAGGGAGAGGGAGAGGGAGAGGGAGAGGGAGAGGGAGAGGGAGAGGGAGAGGGAGAGAGAGGGGGGCGAATGAGAGGGACAGGGACAGGGACAGGGACAGGGACAGGGACAGGGACAGGGACAGGGACAGGGACAGGGACAGGGACAGGGACAGGGACAGGGACAGGGACAGGGACAGGGACAGGGACAGGGACAGGGACAGGGACAGGGAGAGGTAGATACACACCTGTGTACAGCTAAATCAACATAACAGTATGTCATGTAGACATATATATAGCTTGAAGGCGACGACTATTATAATATACACTGGCTCCGTTTGATGTGTTTACTCCAAAACAAGCACCATGTATACCACAGGCGGTGGCCCACCATGTCGTTAAAAACTGGGTACAAGCCCGTATAAACTAGGCAAGCGAGAAAGGTGTTTGAAGTGTCTTCTAGCTGAGACTCTGAACGCAGTAGGTGTCATTACGCCTCAGTGCAGTCGACGTAAAGTCTAGTACGGTCGTTGACTCCCTGGGCGTAGTGTCTACGTTTCTGTTAAAAAACTTTCCAACGACGTCGACTTTGACAATCCGCTCCAGCTTGTCTAGCCCCTTACCATGATGTGTCGATCAGTGTCTTGTCCTTAAAACAGAAGAGCTTGTTGATGGTTGTAGAACAAATCTATGAAAAACTTTCTCCTCCCAATAATAATAATAATATTTATTATTTATAAAGCGCAATATCCAAATATGCTCAAAGCGCTGTACAGTAAAATATAAAGCTAATTATTACGTGTTAAAACTAATATTAATAATAATAAATATAACTGTAAATAGTTTATCTGTGAACGGAAGATGTGAGGGGGAGGGGCAGCACAGTAACAGTATCCCGGGATTGTCACTCACGTTTGATCAGAATACAGCTGTAATTAATAAAAGCTGTATTTCTTACGCAACCTCAGGTCACCCAGTGTCAGCACACGTCCTTCCAAAAAATAAATATTCATGTATTCATGTATTCATGTATTCATTACATTCATTATCATTATCATTACATTCATTCATTCATTCATTCATTCATTCATTCATTCATTCATTCATTCATTCATTCATTCATTCATTCATTCATTCATTCATTCATTCATTCATTCATTCATTCATTCATTCATTCATTCATTCATTCATTCATTCATTCATTCATTCATTCATTCATTCATTCATTCATTCATTCAAACCTTATATAGGTCGTAAGCTCTGTTATATTTGGTTTCATTGAGTGGTGCAGTTGTGTGACCGGTGCAGTGCATAGCCCGAGTGTTGTGCAACATTTTGGCACTAAACTTGAGGGAAGATGACTGGAGAGAAACAAACGAGTCTAAAAGATATGTACAAGCAAAGGGCAAAGAGGAAGGGAAGGAAGGTCGCTTTCGACTCTGAGCATCCCCTGTACCCATGCTGCAAACTGCTTGCTTCTGGTAGGCCTTTTCAACAGCTTTAGTGCAAATTTAAATGCAGTCGAAACCAAATTCCTCCGTCTTCAAGAAAATCATGAATATCGCTCCGCTCGTGTTGTCAGTCTAGCATTGTGTGAGACTGAGATGATGATCGATGATTTGTTGGTATTTATTTGATGTATTTATTTTATTCATTTTATTTATTGAACTTATTTAACATATATAACTTGATATTACTCTCCCAATGATTAAATAAAAATTTCGATTGTTTGCAGGTTCATGCGTATGCGTGCATTAGCACGTGTATATTTGATTTTCATTTAAATTGTATATGCATTAGTTTTACATGTATTTAGTGCTTGACAAACTGACAGTCCACATAACTTTACCTCAAGGGACAATAAATAATTGGCATTGTCCTCACGGTTGTTAAAACATAGTGAAATGCACAGTGTGTAAAACATTCAGGTTATACAATATACAACAATTCATTGTGTCCTTGGTAACCTATTCAATCGAATATGTTCTCTACTTCTCTTAAACGTCCAGCAACCCCGCAATTACTGCGCGAAAAAATCAATCCATGTGTACGTCATTGCCTATACTATACAAGTGCTCAAATACACAACTGGATGAACTTGAGCAATGCAGAATGAACGTAATTGCCCACTTTTTCGAAACAGCAACAAGAGGACTCAAATCTGGATACGCTCGGTTGAGATTAAGATGTTTTAACCACCACGGTACCGCACATCACCTGACGATCGTGATACTCAGTCCAGTTGGTCGATTCAGTTGTCATCGTTACCGACTCTATACGGTAACACATCTGTTGCGACGAATCCAATAAGGAGTTAATTTATCATTCATCTGACCGTACGTGGTCAACCACCAAGTAATGGTGCGTGAGTTAGTAGCGTGCTGTACGGTATACGCCCTCCAACCATACTATTATGAGGGTGTCATTTAACAGGAATGGTTTATCTAACTGTTTACTTATTTCACATACCAAGTCCATCCGCATATGAACACAACATTTCGTAGGAGGTATCGACGCTATTGCCGTTCTTCAAAATGAGTTAGTACACGGCAAAGGGTGTTGACGTACATCAAAGTAAGCGAACAGTTTACACCGGTACTAAACACGACACCTACGCCCTCGTGAGATTCAATGTACTTGTACTGTAATATACTCGTCGAATAAAGATGTCTGCGACCGGGTAGGCCTACACATAAGTTGCATAGTTCACGTCCGATGGCGCCATCGGTTTTCGGGTTATCAGACCTTAAAGGGATGTTGTCTCTTCCGAAACCCGAAGTCAATCAGTATATAATATTTTATGGTACCAATGAATGAATGAATGAATGATTTGAGTAATTAATTAAAAAGTGAATGAGTGAGTGAGTGAGTGAGTGAGTGAGTGAGTGAGTGAGTGAGTGAGTGAGTGAGTGAGTGAGTGAGTGAGTGAGTGAGTGAGTGAAGTTTATCTCCAAATGGACAATACATAGAAAAGTACACTTAATATACAATCACATAAATAAACAATTGCAGTAAAATCGTTAAATCGGTTGCATTGGACGTTATATGCTGCTGTCAATCGCGATGTACATCGAAGAGCTATACAACTGAGGCAGCAAGCATCCGTTGCACTGCTAACATAGCTGTTTATATAGTATATATGTATTTTATTTATACTTCAGGAACTACAATACATAAATAATTTCATATTTCGCATTTGTTGCTTATTATATGCAATTTGGCGGGCAGCAGGCCCATGTCATCAACGTATCTACTCTAGATTTCTAATAAACATCAAGACAAGCACACGACGTCGCTTTAAATGTCAACAGTGGCCATTGAGATGTACTGTGTTCACCCGTGTGACGGGCCGCTTACAACAGTGACAACTACACATGTCTATATGCTTTGGAATCTCCCTCTTGGTGTAAAAAATTACTGATTCATTGAAGCGAGTGAGTTGCGTCATTTATTTAGCCACCGACAACAACTTGTCAGGGAATCTAAAGGGGCATTGTTTATTTTATGAGCGCCGCCAAATGTGCCGCTACCTCGAGGGTGTTAGTAGGTCTACGAAGTCTGCAAAGCGAATGTAGGACAAAGGTTGAGTGATTCGTGACATAATGATTGCAAATGTGCAGTGTTTTTTGTTTGTTTGTTGTGCCGCTGTTTATTGTGATGCGTCGTGACTAAAATATCACTATTACTATTGGCGTCGATCCGGTTTTAAAACTGGGGGACCAATACAACAACAACAACAAAAATAATACTTAATTATATGTGTGTGTGATGTATGTATACATATATATATATATATATATATATATATATATATATATATATATATATAATATATAATACTATATATACAAGTGTATATATGTATATTTATGGACATGTATAATATATATATATATATATATATATATATATAATATATATATATATATATATATCACACACATTTTTAGAAAATAAATGGTCATCCCTCAAATGGGGTAAAATTACCCAAAATGCAGGAATCCCCTGAACAACAGGGATGGATTATGTCTTCCAAGACCAGATGGCCCTAGAAATTACCATTATAGATTGGAAACAGCAGAGGCTAGCCTAGCTAGTAAATTATGATGAAATGTGGTATTCACTACTATAGTAAACCATGGTAATGCATGCTATTTACTGTAATAAACCATAGTAAAATGTGGTATTCACTGTAGTAAACCATAGTAAAGCATAGTATTTACTATAGTAAACCATAGTAAATTGTGATATTCACCATAGTAAACCATAGTAAAATGTGGTAGTCACTGTAGTAAACCATAATAAAATATAGTATTTACTATAGAAAACCATAGTAAATTGTGTTATAAACCATAGTAAAATATGTAGTAAACCATAGTAAAATGTAGTATTTACTATAGTAAACCATAGTAAATTGTGCTATAAACCATAGTCAAATATGGTATTCACTGTAGTAAACCATAGTAAAATGTAGTATTTACTATAGTAAACCATAGTAAAATGTAGTATTTACTATAGTAAACCATAGTAAATTGTGCTATAAACCACAGTAAACCATAGTAATATGTGGTATTCACTGTAGTAAACCATAGTAAAACGTAGTATTTACTATAGTAAACCATAGTAAACTGTGATATTCACCATAATAAACCATAGTAAAATTTGGTATTCACTGTAGTAAACCATAGTAAAACGTAGTATTTACTGTAGTAAACCATAGTAAATTATGATATTTACCAAGTAAACCATAGTAAAATGTGGTATTCACTGTAGTAAACCATACTAAAACGTAGTATTTATTATAGTAAACCATAGTAAACTGTGCTATTCACCATAGTAAACCATAGTAAAATGTGGTATTCACTGTAGTAAACCATAGTAAAACGTAGTATTTACTGTAGTAAACCATAGTATATACTATGGTAAACCATAGTATTTACTATGGTAAAGCGTAGTAAATATTCCGCAAAAACACTGCGTTTTACTGTAGTAAACCATAGTAAATTTACTGTAGTAAACCATAGTAAATTTTTAGTAGGGTAATTGCTTATTGTCCGCCTGAGTATATTATACACACATTCATAATTATGCAAACATGATTTTGTGGGCAACCTGTCATAAGCGACCATCTGTTCTGTCTTGAGCGACCGTTTTGGCTGGGCTGGAGGGGCGGTCGCCAAAGACAATTGTGTGACAATAAATAGTTCAACTAGTAGCGAACAAATTTCACGGCTATGTGTGACAAGCTGTGGCATGCAGTGTAGCCATCTACCGGATAAAATCAGCATTGTGAACTGCTCCAGATTTTTTATTACTAATATAGAGTCATATATTACTTTCAAATTCCACGAATATTGCTAGGAAATATATGTTATTGTTTATTTTACCCAAAACATTAATTTGTTGGTTTTCACGGTTTTGATTAATCAGCAACGGATGTTAGAAAGAGGAGGACTTGTTTCTCACACTATCCGCTAGTGGCGCTGAAGATGAAGCCTGCCGATTGGATGATTGATTCGGTCATCGTTCTGGCTGACGTTAAAATTACGCATCGATGATGGAGTGAAACTCACAATTTATTGATACTGTCGGCTTATTGTCATGATAAGGTAAGAAAAGACCCCATGGTGACGTGAACGGTATTCGAAACAATAACGTGATCTTCGCCGATTTAATGAATAAGAATGATTAGAGTGTTCGTAATGGACAAGATTTTGGTTACATGGCACATGAATCGGTATCATGTCCATGAATGCTTTGTTGTTGTACTTCATTTATGGTGACCCCACGGCGATACACAACTGTTATCGTTGTCATAATTGTTTTACTTTGAAAAAGGCAGTTAGAATGTGAGGCGAATATTCACGGTAAACGTGCACATTAAGATGTTTAATGCCGTTTGTTTACGTTCACAGTAGATTACAACCGGTTCGTGGATGCAACCAACCGTTTTAACTAAATAAAACCATATACACTCCTCGTACGTGAGTCATATATTTAACTGGTTGGCCTAATCGTACATAAGGGTGAATGCGCTTTGATTAAAAAAGACGTACCTTCAATATTTCATAATCACTAACAAATTTCTTACAAAATACTAGAACTTCCTTGTTTATGAATATGTTTATATCTACAAACTGTCAAACGTCACTGCAGTGGTCTTGTGAGGTCTCATTGAACTAGTCAGCCTTTTTCAGAACTTATCGCCAAACCAACCTTTCTATACTGGCACTGAGTCACTATGTAGGTGCTTCCCAGGTTCAGACACACACCCCTGTCGTATATAATAGCCACTATTGGCTTCTTTACGACGTATCCCATTCAGATTCAGATGGGACCAACACTAAATCATAATATGATCTCTGAGGCACAAGAGATACAAGTCTCCATGAGCTGGGTTTTTACACCAAATGAAATATTACGCCTGCCTAGTCCATATACTGAAATCAGGTTGCTGGTGTATCATGCAGAAGTGCTAACCATTACATTATCACCACATCATAAGCATCCAGCAGTTTCCATTTCCCATATATGTAAATGCATCAGTAATGATCATTAATGCAGCTTAAACTAATGTTCTGCATTTTAACGCGAACTTGATGAAGTAACGTTTATAAGTCGTTCACATTATTTACAGCTGAACCACACATTTTGTGCTGAGTCAGAGACTACATGTTAAATGACTGAGAGACTGCATGGTAAATGACTACATCTGTGAATCAGGTGCATGGCAGAAAGACTGCTCATAGTACATTGTAAGCATTGACAGTTTACTCATAATTAAGCTGTCTGTGCAAGACCATGAGTAATAGTATTCACAGTAGACTCAATGACTGATGCAATAGTAGTGTATCACTGTTCACATAAAAGTGTCTTATAAAACATTTTGCTGTATGTGCTTGAATATATTTATAACTTAAGAAAGAACCCAAATACAAGAGCTCTGCCAGGTTTAATAAGTAAGTAAGTAATGAGTAAGTATAATTATACTGCCTGGATAGTTTAGTCATTCTGTGTGTTATACACTGCTGATGCAATAGTACAAGTTGCAAGCCACAGCAGCTAATGTCCCTCCTGTGTATTCAAATCTGTACTGTCACCATCATTTGGACAGGGAAAACCATTGTGGAGGGGTAAAAATATGGGTGGACGGGTAAAAAATGAAGGAGCCAAAAAAAGGTGTTCCAAAACCATAGATATTGTCAGTTATGCCTTATAAGTGCGTGTAAATGGTGTCACATGTGTGTTTGTAGTCCATTTCAGGTCATCAGGCACATTTACAAGTTTGTAAACTGGCTTAACAGTTAATATACATGTGTCCACCAAAATATGTGTGACTGGCAACAATTTGCTCCTGCATAAAGCCCTGACGGTCACACACAGTATGGCAGTGTCAGCCATTGTGTAATGGTGACAGTCAGGGTCACCCTGTTGTGCCTGATTACTAAAGCAGGTCACCTGGGATGGGTGTAACTGTTCACGACATAGTTGCACTTGTTGGGTCAGGTGTGGTGCAATGGTAAACATTTGTCAGTTGAAGGTGTAGTGATGCATATATCCGTGCAATTGGTTGAGTCATCTCTTGCATACTAGAACTTTCTAGAAGATACATCTTCATGTAATATATAGTGTGTGTGTGTGTGTGTGTGTGTGTGTGTGTGTGTGTGTGTGTGTCTAACATCAATGAGACAGTTGTTGTGTGACAACAGAACTACTGGGTAGGTTGACTAATGGAATGAATGACACGTAACCACAATACATATCCAGCCATTCCTTTAATAGGACAGAGTGAAAACAACTAGAACTACAGACAATTATACTCTAGGACAAGGTTGGTATTATTTGGCTGTTTATATGTCTTTGTTACAAACATGCCGGTTGATTAGATACAGTTTTTACATACATTTGTACTTATATGTGTATTTTAAATGATCAGTACAACTTAGCCAAATACAAAGCATGATCTGCTTGGAAAATTGTAATTTGATTTTGGAGATTTGTCTTTTGACAGTCATTCGGATTATATCCAAAGCTTGGACCAAGTTATAGTCACATCATAACAAGCTAATTACTGCCAGTTATTTCCCCATCACTGTCTATGCAAATTGTTACTGACCATCAGAAATCACATGAGAAGGTCATCACATGTTTGACATCAAAGTATCTGACCTGTGATTTGAAAGAATTTCTAATATATATATATGAAAGAAGTTGTTATTTTTACCGCAGTGGTAACATTGAAACTGGTAAATGTCTCAGTCTCTGGGAAATAGTGGAGCAGTAAAATTACATATTGTTGTCATTGTTATAGTTGTACTTATGATATTAATTTATGAGTTGTCAACACAATGAACAGATCATAATCATGGATATTGGACAGGCAGAAAATACACTGCATTATTACAATTGGTCAAAACGGCTACTATCAAGTTATAACAATGTATCACAATGGCGCCAGTTGTAATTTATGAAAAATATTTTGTCATGAGCATTGTCAAAACCATACAGGCTTCTACAAGGTATCTAAAACAGTTATCACTAATGACCTAGTTGTAAACCAATGTAAATTATGATAAATATTTAGTCACAAGCAAGTGTTAAATACCATACTCATAGATGTGCATTGTGCAATTTCTACAGTGTCATGTTCCTATAAAAATAGTTGACAGGTGTGTATCTGATTACCTGTCATCCAGATGCAGTAGATAGGTTGAACTCTTAAATGTTAAGTACTGATTGCAAAACACATCTAGGTGTGTATTATCCACAAGCTGTAAATGTCAATGACCAACTCGCCTTAAAGTTCTGTATATATAATCAGTCTTCATATCTTGTGACACATACCTGGGTACTAGTAGTGATATACTGACAATTACAGACAGCACCTAGACCTGATCTGAAATACTGTGCACAGCCAGTGTGAAATGCCTAATGGTGTAGGGCCAGTAGAGGAAATGATGCCTTTGGCCAATAGTCAACCAATTTGTCGTTATTTTGTATTGGGTGACATACAACATAGACAGACCTGCACACATGATTAATTGAGCTAATTGTTTCTATCTAAAATATCTCGGTGCGTAGCATAGCCACTGTGTGTGTGTGTTGTGTGGATAATATCATGTTTTTTCTACCTGTAGGTCAGTCGGAAACCTATTCATGTTGGGAATTAACACATATTGGGCAGTGTGCGTCATGGTTATGGTATTTTTGGATCCATGACATAGAGCACGTTGATGGCAAATTATGAATTGCCTCTCCAGTAATGGTCATGTTACCTTACAGATCGGTTCACATGGCTGTCACACGGCCAGCTGCCATTGGATATATTGATTAATTCTATTGATTCTGCCATCCATACATGAAGACCAAGTCAATATGTCTCAGTAATAATTTAAAGCACACGGTTCATCCCGGCAGCATTATTGGATTCTCTCGAGATACACTTATGACATATTGTTTGTGGTGATGATTTACTGCGCACATCACTCAGGGTTTGGCTGAGGACATGTCCTTATGCATTCAGCACTCTTCACTGAAGCAGCAGTGGTCAGCATTCAGTTGTTGCACATGTTGAATAATAAATGTTTTATTGGAGGTAGTCACAGTCACAGGTATTCTTATTTTTCTGAGGTCATGTCCAGTTTGGACTTGGTTTCCGTGTACTGTTATTGTTTGGAGACGTTCGGATAAAGAGAACAACAGTAGCACACACAGCAGGGATGCCCGGATAATTGAGTTGTCACTGTTAAGATAATTACACTGAGGAGAGATGTTGGATGGAGTGAGAATGAATGACCTTAGGCAGAAGAGAGTGGCCATGTCACCATGACGCAGCAGCCTAATGGACAGACTGGTGAGATGCCAGATGAGTTAGCTAGATCACTTGAATGGAAGGCGCTTGTTGACATGAGCAGACAGCATAAATTTATCGTATGTGAAGTAGTAAGCAAGACGGTGGTGCCGCCTAGCAGACATTGCTGCTTTGCATAGGGGACTGTATGTGCAGTGGGTACATAAAGGGAGGTTTTGGAAAGGTGACCGATGGAGACAGAGAGAGAGGGGGTTGCTGATAGTAAGCTGTGGAGGAGAACAGGAAGACCAGTACAAATAGACATCTATGCCCCGTCCATGGCTAGGGTTGCCAGCTGTCCCTTACAATACTGAAATTCCGTATTTATGAGATATTGCATCCATTATAATGGGAACGGGGGTCAGTCCTGTATTTTTAGGCACAGAAAGTGGCACCCCTATTTGCCCCTGTAGAACGGGGAGCCAGGAGGAAAAACACACACACTGACTACACTACAGAGTGGTGATTCTGTTGAATACAGCTATTTACATACAGTGTGAATGTTGCAATACAAAGCATGGGCATGTGCCCTACCCAGGGTGAGTCATCATTCCTGGTACATGTGGCGTGTAGGGGCTCTGGGGAACTCCACCCAATCTGTACCCAGGCCCCTGTCGCCATTAAACTGGCAGTTTGTCTACAAGTGTTCAACTAGACAATCCTGTAGTAGTCTAAGGGAGACATGCAGTGAACAATTACTTGTCTGGGATACAATTCTAGTTGTAGTTACTTAAGGCATTCATCAGATAAGAGCACTGGAATTGTGATCAGCTGTTCGGATTAATGTCCAATGACTTAATCAGCTGGAAGTTGGACATTGAAATGTACACGGTTAATGTTTTAACATAAGTGAGGCCCACTAATAATACGAAATACGGAGGTGGTTCCGTTGACATCTAAATATTTATGATCATCTGTAAGACTGGTGACCATGTGATGCCATCGGTTGACTCATTTATACCTGCATAAATAAGATTATTGAGTATATTTTAAAGATGCATACATGTGTGGCTTTGCAGTTTGGTGATATTATTATGTAATGGTATCCTAGTTGTCATACCTTGCCAACAGAAAACATCTGAAACGCGCACACACACAAATTTGTTTTACAATTATTTTCAGTGACTAAAATATTCTCAAATATAGATGTGTCAGGAAAGAGTCAGGATTTACCTAACAAAATTAAAACATAGCCATAAAAAAGCTTGATTGTCCTGACAGTACAGTTAGTACAGGAGCCATTATGCAACCAAGCTTACTCATTGTTAACATAAAAGACGACCTGAATGAATCATACTTGTATGTGTAGAATGTAAACAGCTGATCGGGTGAATTTGGTGCTGTGGAGTTGCTGGCCTTATAGGGCCATTGTTTTATTAGTGGATTACAATGAGGGAGTGTTTGCGAACCGGTCACATGTGCTGTGCCTGGCTAGGCATGTGAGTAATAACTGGAGGCAGGGACTGGACTGGAGACATTGGATAAATAATATGTGTGTGCAGCTGCTTCATCATGATTGTTTCGAAAATGCCAGAAGTATATCCTTGAACGCTGTTTTGGTAGTGACATATCATAATAACTGTAGTCATTATTACATTTCCCACCGGATGACAGCACACACAATGAAGTTTTCCCACAAGAGGGAAGAACTTACAAGTTAATATCTAATTGAGTGAATATGGAATCTTGTGACAGCAAATTGCTAAACAGAGTGTTATGGACGACCTCAATGTTTTTTGTCAGATGGGTCTGAGGAAGTCCATGGCCGTGTCATTGCCAGGCCCTTGTAACATTATATGAGTGGGTGGTTGCATGTATGTGTAACACCTTTCATAGTGCATTATAGCCGTAAATCTTTCACAAATATTTTGTTGAGATTTTGTATAAATCATTGACACTCGCGGTGTATGGACAATCTCTGATGGGCCTCCTGTATTAGCTATTTATGTGAATTTAGACAGTAATGCTGGTATGCTCAGCATTACTCGTAGACAAGGTTATGGTAATGCTGTAACATGACTGCTGTTGTCTAGTTATTGACTAGATGTTGTTATGGAAGTCGCTTCCTGTCAGTGATCTGTATGAAATGGGTTCTGGCTTGCATGTGGACATGACGTATTGACTTTATTGGCCCAGCTGTCATCATCAAACTGATTACTTTTTATAAAGTAAATGTCAGAGCACATTGACATGGGACAACTGGAAAGTTTATTGACAATGTTTCGCCTGACTGCTCTGGACACGTTAACAACGTTCCAAGAAACAAGCTATGCCACCAAAATTTTTTTGGATGAACAATTATTTTGGTTATTCACATGACAACTGAGACTAGCACTAATGTAATTTATTTTGTTTTAATTTCCAGTTCATCATAATTGTATTTTTTTAATGTGTTGAGTGAATGTATTTTAGCATATCTTATGTATATTATGATATAATATTAGTGCTTTTGGACAGGCATTTCACATGGTATTGGAAATAATGTAATAACAGCTAATTGTAATTACATGTATATTATATATAAATATAATTTTAAAATATTACCTGAATGTCTAACTGAATTTATTATAAGTATTTTTTAAATTAATTTTGTAATAAATGAATAATAGATATAATGCTAGATCAATGTTCGTTTGAGATTCAATAATCATTGTTGATGGTTGTTGGTAATCAATATTCAGAAGTCCAGCTAACATGAGTATGAATCCTTGCTAATTCTCCAAGGGTCAGGAGGTTATGACACAATGGAACATGCAGTATAAATAGATTTATTACCAGCTTAACTCTGCTCAAATTTGGGCTCACCTGACAGAGGCAGACAACACACCCACTATGGCTGTCACTAGAATTGTATGACAGTCAGTGCTTTCATAACTGTAGACTTATTAGTAGGATTAGTAGGTGTGGATAACAGTGTGATGCCCATAGATATAACTCTGTGGTGATGTACATACTAATTGGGTGGTGCCAGATTCATGCTGACCTGCCCCATGATGTCATCCTGGTTGGGTGGGTGTGTTCTTAGTATATTCAACAGTAGCAACCCACAGCAGGTGTCGTTGTTCTTGTGTGTCTGCAGCAGTAACTGCAGTATCAGTGTCAGTGGATCAGGTACATGTCCTTCTATTGGTTTGTTTACTGATATCACAAGTCGTTATCCGCGGAACCGTGACAACGCTGTTTCTATTCAGGTTATCTGCTGAATGTGTTGCTGCGTAGCGGTGCATGGCCAGCATCAGGTAGACAACTAGTTGTTGACGTCATATATATGTGTGTGTGCGCGGTGGTGTGTACCAGTTTCATGCTGACAACACAGGAAGGCGGAAGCATCCACTGCACTGAGTACGCATAACAGAACTGAGCAGTTTACTTTGTGTCCCCGCCAGATTGTCCAGTGCTTGCGGTTGGCTGTGGAGACAACGCCAGCCGTCCTAGATGCCGGAGCGCCTGATGGAGGGCGTGTGTGAGCCTGTGCAGCTGGAGCCGTTCGTGCATCAGGTCGGAGGTCACGCAAGCATGATGCAGTTCGACGAGACGACCATCTGCAAGCCTCTGATCCCGCGCGAGCACCACTTCTACCAGATGGTGCCGGCGGAGATGAAGCGCTTCATGCCCGAATACCGAGGTAAGTGTCGAGTGCGCATGCGTGCGTGTGCATGCATCCGTCCGTCTGTCCAGCCACATCCACTTCCATTCCCCGTGGCTGGCAGCGGCCGCCGTTAAATGTCGTGTCCAGTAACACACGTCTACTCTTTTGCAGATGAGCTAGGATCTATGCGCAAACAGCATGGGCCGAGCACACGTTGCACGCACATACCACCTTTGGTAAGGGAACCACATTGTGTGTGTGCCACTGACAATGCTATTCTGCCACAGACGCCACATTATGTTTACAGTGCAACAACGTGCCCTCGTTTCTAAACATCTGCCAGTTTTTTAGGCAGCTATAAACTAAATTTGTAAGACTGAAATCACTGTTCACTGAGTGCAGTTTCTAGAAACGTTAAATTAAGCGGCAGTTTGCCGGTAAACAACGCCTGAAAAGAATGTCTCTAAAAACAGACAATGCTATTGCCTCGAGCAGGTAACACAAACAAGGCTGGCATTTAGTGGGAAACACCCTTAAGGGGTAAACTTACCCAAGGAATTTAAAACACCTTCCAAGAATTCAACAGTCACAACAATGCAGCGTGTCCTCGATGTGTGAAACAATGTACACGGTAGAGTGGTTGCAGGCGTGACACGCAGACTCATGCGCGTTCTCCATGGTCAACCCTTGTCGGGTCACTACGCTTGACCCAGGCAGCAGGTGAGTTCTGCACTCGCTGACCTTGTACAAAACTACCCTCGATGGTGACAATCTCTCGATCAACTACCAACCGACTTTATTTGATCAAATAACTAGATCATAATCATTCTGTAGGTTTACATAAAGTATATTTGTTATGCTTACACAAGGGCAGCTTTAATTATATAAACTACCTGTTGTAGCAGTCAGTTAGAAAGGGCCCTAGGACCCTATGACCATTACCAGATAGTTTCAGGTCTGTCAAAAGTAATATGGAAATCAGAATGTCTATATTCAAGGGGTAAACATTACAGGTTTCTGCTCTATTATCCAGAACCAGTTAATGATAACTAGTAATTATTTGTTAGCAGGAAATTCCCAGAATCAGTTGTACTTGGTCCCATTTGTCAGCCAGAAACATTCAGCCTAACTTCAAATCAATAACTTGTGTTGATAAACTGTACGCCTATATGCTCATAGCAGATGTTTACCAACGGAATGTTTTCCTTGTAGTTTGGCAGGCACAATGTTTTTTCATTCGTTTTATGAATAGTGTTTTATTTATTACACTGTAATTCTGTTTTGATGCAGTTTTTAGGCCTGGACAGTGTATCATCAACTAGTTTGTTCTAGCATCAAGAATGTTATAATAAAAAGTGAGGCCACAGAAGCTGTGTTTAAGAATACTGATAGATCAATAATAATATTGTGGACAAAATTCTTCATGTTTTTAAAAGCATTATTTCTTAGCCCACATTATGGATGCATTCAAATATATGTCATACTTATTACAACTTTGCAACTAGTGAACTATTGCTACATGCGCTCAGACACCTGCATGTGATTCTCTCGCGTGGTTCTTTGTCCCTGCTAAGACTATCACGATATACATTCACTATATTTTATAAACTGGAACTGGCTTGTAAAGTGTATTTTAAAACTGTGCATGTTATTTAGTAGTTGGTATGTGGTATTTGTGTTTTATGTCGTGCATAGTGTGCCATGAACAATTGAAGTTCTATCAGATGTTACATTAGATGATATCTTATTATTGTAAGACTTATGGTGACATTTCTGTTGACCTTTGATGCAGCATGTGTTAGCTAACTGTGTGCTCCGGCAGCTTGGTGAGACAGCCAGTGCATGTGATAGGTTCTTATAATTCCAACTACTGCACTAGTACGTAGTAACAATTAACACCAGCCAACTTATTGTACCGTACGTCAACGACCCAATGCCTACAATAACCAGGTGCTAGTGTGTGCAAATACCAAATCAGTACAATGGGTTCTATCTATATAATGGCTTAATGTAGGAGATTTGTTCGAAGAAATCATTGCAGTATTGTTGACATACCTGATAGTCGTTATACCGTACTACCGTGGCATGCCAGTGATATTTTTAGACAGAATGTATAACTAGGATGAGTCAGGCATAGATGTTTCTATTTGTAGCGCACCATTAACTCGGTAGTGTAAACATTTGCAGGCAAATATCGTACTGAACGCACACACGCACAAACACACAACCAAGCACACATGTGGAGTTGTTTTACCTTTCTGTCAACACGCCAGTTGTATTTATAGGTATAAGTAGAGTACAATGTTATGGCTTTGTTATCATGCACTAGCACTCGGAGCTCTGTGAAGAAAAACTAGATGTGTATGAGACCAATCAATCCTAAGACCTGTTTTATTGTCCGAATGTATACAGAGGCAATGTGTTCTTGCACTAACTACCATAGGGGATGTTATTTTTGTCTGGCTCTTTGAGATGGGTAAATAGGAAACTGAAGTGTGATGGACATTTGGAAGTGTTCCTGTTGTATCAGCTGCTGTAGCTATGCTAACTGTCCACGTACAACCGTTAATGTGCATGCCACAGCTGGCTGAAAGTCTCAGTGCACCCAGCAGTGGCATGTGTACAGTTCAATAATCGGCCTGGCTCAATGTGCTGTGGCCAAGGGTGAACATCCTTCAATGTCAGCAGACCCGGTTCGAAATTGGATCAGCTTATATTTAGGCAGAACTTATATTTAGGTAGTTCACTCGGTCAGGCGACTGCAACACCTGGAAGGATTTCGCCACGTAATCCTTAGCTTTGTGGGCGATTATTACTGTGGCTTTAGTTGTTATTCTTACCTTGTGTTATCTATCTTGACTCTCAAAATGTTCAATTTTGTTCATTCCATCATGTACAGATGACAGTGCATTCTAAAATGCAAGTAAGGTAGTGGACATACAAACTTATATATGTACAAAGCTGTTTATTTTGAAACTTTAAATATTTCAATTTTTATGATTTCTATGATGGATTGTATGTAGTGGATGTATTAAAATGATGTATTAAAACATAATGTGATAAATTAATAAGTAAAATAAATAAGTTATGTGATATTAGTGACGCTAGATATAATTTATATATCTTGATTAAACCTAAGTACAGTTGCTATCAGCAAAGAAGCAGGTCTGAGGCTGAATCATATTAATGCAAAACATTGTTATTATCACACTGTTGAGAGTCAGGACGTGTTTACAACTGTGTGGATTATATGGACAAGTACTGATGGAATGTCTTCCTAGTTCCCCCTGATCTAATTGATCTGATATGGATTTCTCCTCTGCAACACTGAAATTTCACCAAGCTAATAATAGCAGTGTGTAGATTGCATCACTGAGCAGCCGGCAGCTGTAGTGTGTTCTGCTGATGTTGTGTGTCCTGTCAAGAACACGCCAATATACTACCAAGGTACACGGATTAATCCCTTGCTGTCACTTCTAGTATCAGTCATAGATGTAGAGGCTTCCTCAGCTCACACGCCTCACCGACTAATGCTTTACTGCCTCGCAGCTGTAAACACTGTTAACATACATCTGGTTGTAGCCGATAGCCTACAGAAGATTGGTGCTGTGTATCATCCTAGCTCTGAGACACCGTACAGTTTATCTGGCAGTAAACCAGGCGAACATAGCATCCCGTACACATGCGGTAACATTCTGTGGGTTTGAATCTTATGTGTTTGCTTTAGTTTTGTAATAGTTTCTATTGTTGTGCGCAAGTTTTTTTGTTATTGCAAGAACATGTGATATTCTTAAATATGTTGTATGCAGTTTAGATTCCTTCACCGAAATATGGTTGATTTGTGAGTATGAAGACGTGTCTGAGTACTGTGTATGAGACGTGCGTTCATGTGTTACAGGTGTCATTGAGGTGTCATTCCAAGAGGACAGCGACGGCTATGTGACTCTAGTGGCCCACCCCCCTGACTGTGACAAGAAGCCTGCGCAGTCAGCAGAGAGCGACTGCTGTACAAGTCAGGACTCACGCGACTCAACAAGTGTCGATTCCGTCCAGCTGGACTCGGAGCAGGAAGTCGCACACATAACAAGTCGCACGAAGCAACAACAGCAGTGGTACGTGGCAGGGTCACTGAAGTAGTGTCGCCTGTATCGGCTCGCTATCTCAGCAAGGACTAAAAGATTGTTGTCTAATACAGAAACAACAGGGGAACATTTCTCTAACATAAAGAGCTCTTAGGGATAATTTGTCATTAAACAAAATCTGTTGTTAAATCAAAATGACACCAGTGCCAGTGTCCGGCAATGCTTAGGATCAAAATTGATTTTTAAGTGCACAATTGAGTTTAATGCTTAACAATGCTAGTGAAATGGTTCCCTGGTCTATGGTTTATCTTTATGTCATCACAGGTATTTGTCTTTTTTGTCTCATAGTTTTTGCGCTAACGACTTGGTATGTTTGAATGATTCTGTGTATAAAATATTAATAACTGTTGATACATTATTACCACATAATGTAATACGACTGGATTTGTGTGTGGCTCCCAAGATAGGGTTATGGGGAGAGAAATGAGTCAAGGTTGCGACGTATTCACGTAGCATACCATATATATAACAAGGACAGTTTTATCAGCGTATGACCCTAAAATAGAACATAAACATTTCTGCTGTGATGTACTGGTACACTCCAGACGTGTTTACGTAAATAGGTGACATGCTCTTCTTCGTAATCAAACCAATCCTACACGAAGTAACACATACTATCTGTTGGTACTACTGGTAGGTTGGAGGAAAATTGTAAATTATGAACATTATCAGTTACCAGATTGTTGGCGTGTTTGACATATATGGTTCATTAAACACATAATTGTTGTAGTAATACTAATACCAGCAGGCCATCATGATTGAGAGACAAGGTTTGCAGAAGTGGGTGTATTAAGTACAGAAGTGGTTGCCAAAACAACTAACTAGACCCTTCACTAAACACACCGTAATCTCACGGTACCTGGATAAACAGTCAGTGGGTGTAGATCAACCCGACCAGTACACTGTGAAACTGCTCTTTTTTGTCAGCACGCATCCTCATCTAGTTACGAAACTATGGAAAGAAAACTCTTCTACACCTCTCTTGCTCTGGATTAAGGTCACCTGGGGTCAATTACACTGCATCGATTACACTCCAGTTACAACACGCCAATTCAAATTTTGCCTAAGATTGGGAAATACCAGTTCCAACGATCTATTCCTATTGATATAGACACAACAGTCAGAGGCATATTCAATGCAAAATACATTTAAGAGCAGTTTTATTTAGCAAAGTTAATGTAATTTTATGCATAACCTTGTTATCATAGTTTGAATATGTTTCAAAGAAATAATTTCACTTTCTTCAATCTACGTTACATTGTGTTAATAAAATAATTTAGAAGCCAGTGAAATTGTCACCAGTTATTCCAGAATTTGATTTTGCATTCGTGTCACAGAGTCACAGTGCAGCTGACCTGAAGTCTGACAGCATGCCCTGTTTCCAGGTTTCGACTGCATCGGACAGGCAGTGTTGAGATCGTGGACAAAGAAATATCAGATGTGCTGGACACATCGAAGGAGACCAACAGCGCCCTGGTGAAAGGACACAACCCCTGGAGTCTACACTGTCACAAGGAACAACTGAGTCGCATGTGGCGAAAGAGTCAGACGGCAGGACCAGACAGTATCCTTTTCTAACCTCACGCACAAACTACATCACAAACTTGAGGCGTTCCTGTCCTGACAGCTGTGACGTGGACTCACCTGCACACTCTCATGAAGCCGGAGATTTATATAAACGTAGGGATACAACGTGTTAGTTGAAGTCAGAAACTGTGCGCGTAACTTTGTACATAAACAAGCAAATATAATTGCAATTAACCTGTTATGGAATGTGTTACGGCATCAACTGTAACCAAAAAAAGCATCAAATCTCGAGTTCATGGACACACAGTAAATATTTTAATTAATCAATGTTTTAGAGTACGCATGAAATACTATTTAGCATGTTAACTTATCAGCCACAGCAGTCTACGGGAACTCTGATTAGATGTGCCTCCTGGTTGTCCCGAGTGCTGATAAACCAGGAGGGTTTGGCATCAGGTTAATCATATCTTCCCATAAATACCCACAGCTCTCGAAACGAAAAGTGGTTGTGTGTGAACCAGGTTAGAAAGAGGATAAGTAAGTTCACTTGCTGGTTGATGTGTTTACATTAACTGACTGCCCACTTGGTTCTCTTGAGGAGTAATGCAGTGGCTGTTGGTACTGGTGCCAAGTGTCATCAGGTGCCATACCGTTGTACCGCATTGTGAAAGCAGTTTTTTTAACCAAATGTTATGCTTTAATTGTCAGTCATTCAATGTTTTATTTCAGATTGACAATCGCCTAGTAAAGTGAAATAAACAATAAAATCATATTGACACCGGGGAAATTTAAACATAATGCGTTTTCTGCAGTTTTTCTCCAGTGCAAAGAACACTTGTTGGGTTACCAGTGTTATAGAAGAGACACATGGAGCTTCTGTAGCCACCTGGTAGTCGCCAGGCTAGTTATAACAAACAAGACAAGTCATTCATGGACATAAACGCACAATGTTTGAATCCTTGACTAGTCACTAGAATTCATCTTGCTTGAGAACCTGGCATCGCACTTTGAGTTGCCGTGCATCCTCGACCTGAAGATGGGCACACGACAACACGGGGACGATGCCAGTGAGGAGAAGCGAGTGCGACAGATGAGGAAGTGCAAGGAGACGACCTCGGCTGCCATCGGCGTGCGCATCTGTGGAATGCAGGTAGGTGGCGCCACTCCTCTGGAACTTGTTCTTTTCATAGAGTGTGCGTGTGTGAGCCTCTGTGTGTCAATCTGAACTTGTGAATGTGTGTCAGGTTGGGAACAGAATGTTCTTTTTTCTCATTGGTGCGTGGTGTCTGGCCCCATCCCAATGATTCCATGGGCTGGTCCTCCCTCATAGATTCATATCCTCTTGTCCTGTCCTCTTTTACTCTTTCCCACTGTTGTCAGCTCACCTTGACAGCTGCAAGACAAGCCTATGAACCTCTAAGATGACCACTAATTTGTTGTGCAAACTCAACAGATGGCCATCTTATAAACCAGACTATGTTGGTCAGTGGATCGGTTCGTATGATGGTCATCAAATTATGAATTGGTACTAAAGATGCTACGACACAAAAGGATTACGGCTTATGAGATGTACTGAAGTGAAACACATTTCAGGATCATTGATTCACTTTAACATTATTTCCAACAAATGTTATCAATAAAGCAATAATATCGTACTCTGAATGATTGACATTGTAACTTTGTTGTAATTTCCTGTAATTGCTGTGTCACAGGTCTACCAGTGCAACACAGGACACTTTGTCTGTCACAACAAATACTACGGCCGCCGTCTCGACGCAAACAGTGTCAAAGAGACGTTGTGTCACTTCCTGCAGAACGGCTACCGCCTGCGCGTCGAGCTCATCGACCCGATCATTGAGCAGCTGCAGGCGCTGTACAACACACTGTCGAAACTCATCACGTTCCGCTTCTACTCCAGCTCGCTACTTATCATGTACGATGGTGCCGACTGGAACAAGAACCTACAACAAAACGGTGACATGGCCGACATGACGACGGCACAGTCCCGACAGCTGGACGACGATGACGATGGCAACGGTGACTTGTCGCTCGACACAGGCTTGTGCCACTCCGAACTCATGCACCGCGTAGACAATAAAAACGACAGCATGTGTGGACCACTGGTGCGCATGATCGATTTTGCACACGCCACGCATCACGGCTTCCGGGGTGACAGAACTGAGCATTCGGGGCCTGACCACGGATACCTGTTTGGACTCGAGAACCTCATCAAGATGTTCCATGAACTGAAATCAGAGCAGCTCCAACGACAGTGACAATTAGTGAGCAAATAAGTTAAAACATGTTTTAGGAAGACACAATGCTCTCTCTCTCTCTCTCTCTCTCTCTCTCTCTCTCTCTCTCTCTCTCTCTCTCTCTCTCTCTCTCTCCTCTCTCTCCTCTCTCTCCTCTCCCTCTCCCTCTCCCTCTCCCTCTCCCTCTCCTCTCCCTCTCCCTCTCCCCTCTCTCTCTCTCTCTCTCTCTCTCTCTCTCTCTCAACTCTTTCTCTCCTATTCCACAGGTTTTTACCGAACACTGCATGACATTATCACAACAATTTTGTTGCTGGCTGAAATGTTTAATATATGTATAAATATATAACGCCGCAACAATCGAGAAAAAACACTTGCATTTATATTACAGATGCACTGTAAATAGTAGTTTTGTTTCGTTTTAGTTCTACACATGAGTAGCCGGATAGCGTTGTTCATTTCGCCTGCACGCAGGCTAGACCAAATCCAGAGTTTCAGCAGAATTTGTAAATTTTATAATTTGATAAATTAACGTTAGGTGTATTTTTTCATTTTAACAGTGTACAATGTCTTTACAAGCTGGTCACTTATTAAAATCCATTCCAATTGTATATGTCCAACGTGTTTTTGTGAAGTTTGTTAATATATATTTATATCCATTTATTAGGAATATGTACTTGCTAGCTCATTTGTGTACCATTGTCAGTTAAAACAAAAAACGTAAAAACGGCTTGGGAAGTTTAATTAAATGCAACCCGTTGTCAATGAAACATTAATGATGGAGCGGCCAAGTTGGTAAATATGCATGAGATCCGGTTCCCTGGTAGACCGGTAGGTGGCTATCTTAACTGTCCGATTTAATATTGAGTTTACCACACTGTTATTGACATACCGGGGTAGTATTATAGCGATTTACGATTACGTAACGCATATAGTATGAATGATTTTATGCGATTTGCATTCTACATTGCTGAACG
This sequence comes from Ridgeia piscesae, assembly GCA_025642075.2. Taxonomy (NCBI): domain Eukaryota; kingdom Metazoa; phylum Annelida; class Polychaeta; order Sabellida; family Siboglinidae; genus Ridgeia; species Ridgeia piscesae. Next base: position 355,531 of record JAODUO010000212.1, on the reverse strand, counting down.
GCGTGGTTTCATAACAGTTCGATAAGCACTTATATCTGACAAGATGTCTAAATACACATAATCAGAACACAGATTGTATCACTAGTATAGGCAAAGGCTAGCAACTCTGCTGATATTTATCAAGGGCAGTGCCAGTGGGCATAAGATCAATCAACTGATTGCAATTTTCAAACGTTTTAGCGCGGTGACTGCCTTTTTTTCCAAAATATCGCTGGGTAATTCGTCTAGTATTCGGTGTTTCTTTGGATGCGCGTGCGTACGTGCATGTGGATATATGTCTCAGTAAGTTGGAAATGGTAGTGATCATGTTGGACTTCATCAAACTAAGAGGTTGGCAACTGGGCTCTTTGACTAGAAATAGTTGCTGCAATGCTGTCATGGCTCACCATATCTATGATAACACAAACTATAGCTGGTGGGGACTTATGTATCTTGCGGTCATGCAACTCCTAAATAAGACAACATCATAGGTCAACCAAGTTCCGCTGATCTAGCAACTGAGTGAATAAACATCACAAAAGTTTTAGCCCAAAAAGTGTTCTTTTGTGACATGCAGATTTATGCCCCCACGTCTAAAAAATATGTCAAACGCAACCTGCAGTCAACAAACTTCACATCATATATACACTACACCTATACTACAATTACGCACTTGTCACGTCATCAAAAATGCAAAATTACTATCTTTTATTGATAAAAATGTTTATGAAACTCACTCGTTTGTGCATGTATTCATTAGTTTCACGGAAAACGTCTATAGGTGGCGCCACTTTAGGGCTAGCAAGATAAGGCTCTAGCGAAGTGTAAACACTGACGTCATGTTCACTGTGTGAATGGAGCTGAGTCCTATAACTATAAGGGCCTGTAAGTGGGTCACAATATATGGCGAGATTCCGCGCGACTGGAATTGATTGGGGACTGGACTGGACTGGACTGGACTGGACTGGACTGGACTGGACTGGACTGGACTGGACTGGACTGGACTGGACTGGACTGGATGACAGTTGTAGCTTCCGACTGATGAACACTAGGAAAATCAGGTCTTAAATATCTTGTGTTATACCTTTCTTATATATCTTAAATGTCCGATTTAATTATTGAGTTTACCACACTATCATAGACATATAGCGATTTACGTACTGCAGATGATAACACGATTTTAGGCCGTATGTGTCTTTTACGGGATTTACATGCATTGTTGTACGTTGTGTTTTCGATAAGCACTTATATCTGACAAGTTGTCTAAATGCACATAATCATAACACATGTATACGTTTGCCACAAACAGTTTGAACTGAGCGAAAAATTGCACTCTTCATTATTAGTCAAGATCGGCAAATACAAGTACTTGCCGCTAATGGCAATGCCATGGCAACCATCATAATAATCTATTACAATTCATGATTTTCGTGATCACTGACATTGTCACCGGCAAAGTGTTCCATTGCTTTTGCTTGTAATAATCCTACGGACAATATATCTGAAACACGCTATTTGGGAACAGTTCAATTATTACAAACAAAAGCAAAACAAAGTCCTATATGTTAACATGATGAATATGGATTTCCTGCCCCCAGCCTCGTTTTCGCGCGCGAGACTTACACGCCCTATTGAGCGCAGTTTGTTTAATAAACGAATGTATTGTGCTTTTGAAATAACCGAACAATTTACTGGACGTTACGTTGGGCAGCTGATGAAAGCCAATCGCGCTGGCAACCGCTCCCAGGGAATTTACTGAATATATCTTTAAGTTAAGAAAACAACACCCCTCAACTCTAAAATAGAGCATGTAAATATTTCGTTACTTACATGATTGTGAGTTATGTACGTACATATTTTAATTTTTGGCCCGGCGAGGTAACTACTATTTTACAATAACGGTAGTTGCCGCTTCCTTTTCAATTCATGAGCACATGTGTATGAGCCATTATTAAAATAAGTAATTATACTGATACCATGCATTATTTAGTTGGTACGTGACACACACTGCAAGGATACTGTTGTTTGCGAATAGAAATCAAACAAGATACAGTAGTCTTTTTTTAAACCTGTGTTGGTAGTATAGAGCGCGTAAGTCTCGCGCGCGAAAACGAGGCTGAGGGCAGTTGGGGGCAGGAAGTCCACATTCTCCATGTTAACTTTGTTTTATTTTTGGTTGTAATAATCGAACTGTTCCCAAATAGCGTATTTAAGTTATAATGTCCGAAGAATTATTACAAGCATAAGCAATGGAACACTTTGCCGGTGACAGTGATCACGGATATCATGAATTTTAATCGATTATTATGGTGGTTGCCATGGCATTAGCGGCAAATACTTGTGTTTGGCGATCTTGACTAATAATGAAGAGTGTCATTTTTCGCGCAGTACAACCTGATTGGGGCAAACATTTACATTTGTTATGATTATGTGCATTTAGACAACTTGTCAGATATAAGTGCTTATCGAAACCACAACGTACAGCAAAGTAAAATGCAAATCCCGTAAAAGACACATACGGCGTAAAATCGTGTCTATTATCTGCACTACGTAAATCACTACATGCCTATGCTACTGTGGTAGACTCAATATTAAATCGGACATTTAAAATAAAAAAGGTAACACAAAATATTTATGACCTGGTTTTCCTAGTATCCACCAGTCGGAAGCTACAACTGTCATCCATCGTTAGAATATTATTCTTGTGTCCAGTCCCCAATCAGCTCCAGTCGCGCGGAGTCTCTCCAGCCAGGTATCGTGACCCACTTACAGGCCCTATTCCTTTGGCTGTCCATCTTGGCGATTGTGTCTTCTTAGGTGATTACCTCCAAACAGCCCAAACTTGGGCTAACGCAGGAGTTGTTCTTTCTGTAGAATTTGTGAGTCCACAGGTTACACATTTACCCCCTGTGTGGGATCTTTTACTTCCCCTGGCATAGACACCAGACAGAAGGGACCACCGGCTTTTAATGTCTCTTCCGAAAGACACAGGCAAATGTGGGGTGAAGAAATTGCCTAAGTTTCGAAACGGCGGTAGGTGGGATTGAACCACCGTCCCCTCGATTGACAGTCCGGCGCTCTACCGCGCGACCACCGCTCCCCGCATGTCAGTACTAATTGACGTGCTATGCACTGGCCGGGCTTATTTGTCTACAGAGTGTAGTGTGGAGCAGTGTTCCCGTCGGTAAAATGATGGGCAAGGTGGTAGGATGAGCTGAGTGAGCATCAAAGGCGCGGTACGACGCAATATGGGTTCGGGGGCATAGCCCCTGGGACTTTAAAAAAACTACTTTTAAAATATGATGCATTCTTGAGGATTTTGTTAAGCCTATTCCATGGTATATAGAGAGGAAAGAAATGCATAACTACAAGGTAGTAGCATGTAAACATGTCTATAGCAAGAAGTAAATACGGTGTAGCAATTTAGGCTTATTTTGAGCGAGGTGGCTTAGAAAAACTCATCGTATAACATGGGAAACACTGCCAGAGACAGCGTTTGCGGGATCGAGAGAGTAGCTCGAGTGTCTTTCAGACGTGTTCTTCTTTTCGTTACAGTTATGACCGATAACTCGCACAGCAAGACAGAGACACCGTGTTTACTAAAACGAATAATTATACAAGTGTGATTTCATTCATTACAATCTATGTAAATGAAATAGGCAACCAACGGTAGGATAGTTTGGATAGCTTTAATAGTTTTTGTCTTTATGTATATGTTAAGTTCTTTCTGTATATGTTAAGTCTTTCATTCCATGTAGTTATTTTTGTGGTTCTTCTCTGTAAATAAGACCTATGTGTAAATGAAACAAACAACGTTTTTACGAGACTAACAAAGGTTTTATTAGAATATAAAATGCGAAATTCCTTCATCTGTTTAGTGGCCGGGACGTCCACTCACCGCTCTGTCGTCAAATTCTTCTTTTTCGGTGCATTGTTAGAATCTGCCGCGTCTAATTGTTGTGTGGCGCATCATAGCTATAATAATTGTGTTGGATACGCTACCAACAATATCGAACTTCTTAGGATTTGGGTTCGTCCGGAATTTCTGCAAAAGCGAAGACGGTCAAGTATCTGTCGAAGTTAATCAGCAGCAAGAAGCAATTTTCATCAAGTCATTCGTTCTCCATTTATCCGCCGCCTTACATCAATATATCAAATCGGTACATGCTACATTTTGTCAAGCAAATGTGACGTACTGGCCAGTGGCCACACCAGTTGGTGTATCCAATACGTCACGGTTTGCTTACGTCACAATCAAAATTATGAGCGCGACCTCCGTCTAGCTGTTCCTTTGCTAACAATGTTGCTAACGGTTAAATAACATTATGTGAAATACATTACTATTGTCATCTCCTAGAGCAAACATTATTACATACATATGATATTTTAACAAGTTTCACTTATGTTTTTTTTCCTTCATAAAGGCAATCATCAGAATCAACAATTTAAAAAATATACTATATGGGGAAATGCACGCATTCATGCAATCATTTTGTTGATAATTTGACGGAGTTTGCTATACGTCGCTATTTGCCTATGTCACAATCAAAATTATGTGTCTGATCTCTGCAAACGTTTTAATTCGGCAAACAATGTTAATAATGTGTGAACGTAGCTATAGGGCCTGTAAGTGGGTCACGATACATGGCGTGACTCCGCGCGACTGGAGCTTATCGGGGACTAAGCGAGACTAATTGGGGACTGGACACAAGAATAATACTCTAACGATGGATGACAGTTGTAGCTTCCGACTGATGAATAGTAGGAAAATCAGGTCATAAATATCTTGTGTTATATGTTTCTTATCTTAAATGTCCGATTTAATATTGAGTTTACCACACTATCATACACATAGCTATTTACATAGTGCAGATAATAGACACGATGTTAGGCCGTATGTGTCTTTTACGGGATTTGCATTTTACATGGGGTGGGTCATTGCTGTACGTTGTGGTTTCGAAAAGCACTTATATCTGACAAGTTGGCTAAATGCATATAATCATAACACATGTATACGTTTGCCCCAAACAGGTTGTACTGCGCGAAAACTAGCATTCTTCATTATTGCCGCTATTGCCATGGCAACCACCATAATAATCGATTAAAATTCGTGATTTCCGTGATCATTGTCACCAGCAAAGTGTTCCACTGCTTCTGCTTGTAATAATCCTTCGGACAATATAACTGAAATACACTATTTGGAAACAGTTCGATTATTACGACCAAAAACAAAACAGAGTCCTATATGTTAACATGGAGTATATGGACCACCTGCCCCCAACTGCCCCCAGCCTCGTTTTCGCGCGCGAGACTTGCACGCCCTATTAGATAGGAGCCGGGGCACTCCCGCTGTGGAACCAAACGTTATTGTTACTTTTTTTAATAAAGTAACAATAACATACATACACACACGCACGTACACACACCCACACACACCGACACACAAACGCACGCGCACACTCCCATGTTTCTCTTTCTCCTCTCCCGCTCCTTCCTCCCGCTCCGTTTTTCTCATTATATTTATCCTCTTTCCCCTACTAGTACCCACCTCTTACTCTCTCTATTCACCCTTCTTCCTTCATAATTTCTTCCACCACTCTTTTATTCACCCCCCCCCATTCCCATTATATTGCAAGTTGGTACGGTCATGGGTATTTGCACATTCGATACAAGCAGCGAAGCTATTTATACTATTCAAGGCAACATTCCTTTGTCCTCACGTCCTGTCAGGCTTCATTTCTTAGCCTAGCGTGCGGATTGGCATCGTTTAATTTAGCAACCTCTTCTGTCGCTTTACACGTGACATTTGCTACAAGCAAATGACTGAAACATATAACGACCGGTGGTTTTGATTCGTCGAAGTGCAGTTGGGGTCGAGATGCAGTTCTCCTTGTTTTCAGTGCAAGACCAACTTCACGTGTTTATGGCTGGTTCGCCTGGGGTCGGGTACAGTGTGTCCTAGTTACGATATTTAGCAGACGTTGTTACAACCGATAATGTAACAATCGCCTGTTATTGTAATAACTGCTTGATAATGTAATACAAAAAACAGATAATGTAATAAAAAACAGATAATGTAATAAAAAACAGATAATGTAATAACTGCCTGATAATGTAATAACATCGCCCGATAATGTAATACACTTGCTGCCTGATAATGTAATAATTTTCGCCTGATAAAATACTAAACTCCTCTTGCCTGATAATGTAATAACTTTCGCCTGATAATGTAATAACGTACATATTTCACGTAGGACTTAGTCGTTTTCGTGGATTTCATGTTGATTTCTTGCACTTTGTCCAATTCGTCTATTTCGTCTATTTCGTAATACTGCAACTTTTGCTAGAGGGATCTTTTTAGATTAAATCCAATATGCTGGTTCCGAATCTGAAGTCAGACATGCTCCAGCAGGTCAGAATTTTGAGTTATACATTCTCGCTACATGTGTTATGCATTCTCGCACCAATTACGAATGACGGGTTCCCTTTCCATGATATAATGTCAGGGCATCTATTGCCGTAGGCGTGGGGTTTGCTTGATCAATCCTAGTGTGAAAGCCAGATGAAGAAAATGGTTTATTAAGGACTGGACTAACGTTGTATTACGGATTTTTTTTAACAATTTGTACATTCTCGCATGATGTGTTCTTGATCCAATTATACACACATTATATGTATATATATATATATATATATAATATATATATATATATATATATATATATATATTGAACGTATATGCCTGTATATACACCGACCGTATTACTTATAATCGTAAAAAATAATGGCGCTACAAATTTGACTATTGTATTTATTATTTCACTATAACAAATGTAACCGCCGTTTACTTTAAAATAATTTGACTCAGATATAGTCTTCGCATTCCGAGAGATTACATTTTGTATATGATGCAACTTTTGACTTGGCTTACAGGTGATTGACCTGATATTAACTTGCCAGTTTTTGCTTTGGCAACACACCTATATTTGTAACGGTTATTCCTGTTGATTTCTTGTAGCAAAACTATTCAGGAGATGATAAACAATTGTTTGTGCTACGCCGCAATATTAGACGTAAACTACACAGTTGCTCGAGCAATTGGAAACACAGTTATAATAAAAGGTCGAAAAAGTAAAGGCAGGTTTATATATAGCAATAACCAGCCCCGTGACTAAACAAGAGTCTTGACATATTTGGTGCCTCTGTTCAATTGAAAACCACATAGAAGGGGCCATCGGTTTTTAGCCCCTTCCGAAAGTTACAGGCAATGGCAGTTGAACGAATTCGTCTAAGTTACGAAACGGCGGAGGTGGAATCGGGTATGAGATGATAAACATTTGTGCAAGTTATTGTTTTTTTCTTAAGATAGGGCAGAAGATTATGTGTAATATTAATGCTTGTTCTTCAGGATGAATATAACATTTTTGGCCCGATGTATATTAAGTAGTATATAATGGTTACCGTTTGTCTCCAGTGTGAATGAATGATAATACTTGATACTTGTATGGAATAATATAATTTTGTTTATCTGTTATTGTTTTTTTCTTAACGGCGAGTACAAGATAATTAACATGAGTAATAGTTACCGTCTTTCTTCAGAGTGAGTACAAGATGAAACATTTTGTGTTCAATCATACACTGTGTAATAATTAATGCTATTGTTTAGGATATGTACAATAGTGGCCTGATGTATAATACATTTTTAACAGTTTTGTTTTTCTTCAGGGCAAACACCATCATCGATGTAAATACCTATTACTGAGTGTAATAGCTAGTGTTTCTTCGAGACAAGTCAAGTACATAATAACTTGTGTGTACTTTTTTTTTTTATATATATATATATATATATATATATATATATATTTTTATTTTTTTATTTTTTTATTTTTTTATTTTTATTTATTTATTTATTTATATTCTTCAAGACATGTACACGATCATTGATTGTGTGTACGGTTTGTTATATTATTCTTCAGGATAATGTCAAGATGATAGTGTAACAACTATTGTTTTTATTTCAGATGGAATACGAGATGACAGCCAACGTGTACAATCTGCCACATAATAGAGCTGAAGGAGTGCCGCAGTCTCTGGACTGACATACTACACGGGGTAAACGGAAGTTATTCTGCTTTCAACCTGTCACACAAAAGTACTTGTTTGATCATATCTGGTGACGTACTTTTCCATCGTAGCTGGTAAAGTATATGTTCAATCAGAGCTGGTTAGTTACATGTTCCATCAAAGCCATCTGGGTATTTAAGTACTGATTCCATTGCAGCTGGTCAAGCACGTCTTCCTTTGCACCTTGCCATGTACTTCTTCCACCATAGCCGGTCACGTATTTGTTACATAATATCTGTATTTCATCCATTGCAGCTTTATATATTCAAAGAGCACAACCAATGCAAAATGCAATTAATATAACCTGGGTTATCTTCGAAAACATTACAGTGTTTTTCTGCAGTATACATTTGTAACATGCCCGTCTATGGCCAGTTGACACGTGCGTGAAAGTGAACCTACACAATGTCAACAAACGCACGTGACAGCTATGGATATCGCACGAATCTGCAAAACTTGAATAACAACGGGACACTATCTTCTTCTTTTTGTCCCATGAGCATCGTAGGCACTCGTTCGGGCGACACGGTGGATTTTCTTCGCAACCATGATGCGCCAGCGCTGTCGGTCTTCACCATGCGATTAAAACGAATTGCCTAATAAAATTCTCGTAATGTACACTTTGTGCAGCTACTCCTCTCTCCGTATCGGCCGTCTGCTTAAGATCCCATCAGCACCTGGACATTATAACGCTGCTACGGCGGCCATCTTGGTTTGCATCTGCAACCGGAAGTGCGTTTGTGTGAGGATTTGCTCATTTACAACAACAATCCCTCTATTTTTACGATGCTGCTTAAAACAAATTAAGTGTGCAAATACTGCGAAGACATCACGTTCAGCATGATCAAATATATTCACATTTAATTTATTTAATTTGTATACAAAATATACCATATGAAACGATCATCTACACGAACATATTTTACAAACACACCACAGAAAAATGAGGATTGTTTTACAGTGATGAGTTATATCGCCAATGATATTAACTAGTCATCGTATTTCGCTAGAATACACAAATTGTAGAAGAACACACAGGTGACGCTGTTAGAACACCACTGACACCTAATATAGTGACAGATCGACATAAAAACAGTCGTTCTGTCTTATATATTTAATAAAATAAATAATGAAATACAATATTTATATAGCGCCATAATCACACGGTGCTCTATGGCGCTTTACAATGCAATAATAATAATAAATCTACAGAGAAATTAAAACATTACAATATTCAGTTAAATGATTTAAAAGCTAAACAACAACTAGTCCTAAATTGAATTAAATTTACCTATCACGAATCCGTATTCTGATAGGTTTGTGTGTTCTGAAGCCGTCTTCAGCCGATTGACGTCACGGTTGTGTCACGTAATCTAAGTCACATGACACGAAGTGGTGAGGGTCAGGTAGGCGATCAAGGAACGTTGCTCTGCTTTTGCCATATCAGTATCTCGTCGACTGAAGGTGAAGATGTGAACTGAAACAACATATATAAACGCACCCTGCCGTTTGGCACGAGCGTGAATCATTTGCACACATTTACATCCGTGTTGAAAGAGGAAGTCAGACGGACGTAAATGCCACGGAGTATGCGAAGAACGCAAGCGAAGCTACAGCCAGACAAACGTGCATATGACTGGTTAAGTCCTACCACTCATCAACGCGTAAACCTCCAATTCGCACAACTGCAGATACAAGCCGCTGCCTCGCCGTAGTACGAACAGGAAGTGTCCTCTGGGGTAGTTTCTACCACACTCCATGCTGACAGTCTGACCATCGGGCACTGTCCCAGCGTAATGACCACACAGCGTGAAGTCGGAGCGAGGAAGTGACGGTGGGGTCTGGTCCGTTGGTGATACGTCGGTCAGACCAATTGTGAAGTCGGCAAGGAATTTACCAGCAATGTAGCAAGACATGATTTATAAAAAAATCTTGTCACTGTTATAATAGTAGTACTGCATATCATAATTCATAATATTGTTTCCTACTGTCGGTAACCGTAGTAGTAGCAATGACTCAATTATTATTATTATTATTATTATTATTATTATTATTATTATTATTAGTAGTAGTAGTAGTAGTAGTAGTAGTAGTAGTAGTAGTAGTAGTAGTAGTAGTAGTAGTAGTAGTAGCAGTAATAGTAGCAGTATTATTATTATTATTATTATTATTAGTAGTAGTAGTAGTAGTAGTAGTAGTAGTAGTAGTAGTAGTAGTAGTAGTAGTAGTAGTAGTAGTAGTAGTAGCAGTAATACTTGCAGCAGTACAACTAGTAGAAGTGTGCGGCTCTTTACCGAGTGTTATTCTATTTGTTACAGCGACCCGAGCGATGACGTCATTCCTGACAAGTTGCACGGCCCACCAAGGGTTGGTATTCAGATCCGTCACAAAGCAGTTGTAGACGTTTCGGTCAAAGTCGCCGTCCACC
>JAODUO010000212.1:305000-337500 GCA_025642075.2 Ridgeia piscesae | reverse complement strand
GCTCGGAGGTACCCAATGTGTGTCATGTTTTTATGATGTTTAGAAAGGCAACTGTTGGTAGTAGGTTACGTATATTGCCATGTGATCACAATTATTAAAAGTGTTTTGTGACTCACATTTTACTATTATTACTGCATGTTGTTGATTTGCATTACATTTTATGCAACACAATTTAGATTTTTACGACAACCATGATGGTTATGAATTTATTCAGTATAAAAAATTTAACCATGAACATACAATGCTAGTATAGCTACTAACTAGTGTACACCATATGCAAGTATTACACATAATATTCTTGCACTTGTTTCCAATATAGTCAGTGATGCCTGGCTGTTGTCTATGTAATACCTCAACATACAACGATAACTTAGAAATAAATTTATAAAATCAATTATTATTAATTTTGAAGAATGGAGACATGCATGGTATGTTTGAATATTTGGGGATCACTTCCAACATTCACTTTGACATAGAAACAACCTCCGACTGAACCATAAAATGTCAAATATAACATATATAGTAGTTATTACATAACAGACCCTGACAAAAGTTTGTATATTGAAAATAAAACAGAAAATATGAATGCACTATGCGTGGGAGTATTCAAATAATTCTATAATAATATCTAAGATAAGGCATCACTATAATTAAATATACCAGGGTAATTTTAATTCCATGTAATGACAATAGACACCTAATAAATTACAACCCTGCTTAGATATCAACCTGTAGATGCTGCTGTAGCCGTATATTTCTTGCTGCCTTGTTGTGGAATGCTTTAGGTCGTACATGAAATATTATGTTGTACAGCTGTATATTTACTGATTATGGCAATGAATACTCCATAATGACAACTCTAATACCATGATGCTAATTTTTGTTTAATGAATTTGAATATATGTTTTTCTTTTCAGGTCAACAGGAAACTAAACAGTGAACTAGTGTGCTTAGCACCACTAGGTCCACATGTTAAATGTTACCGATATCGCACCATCATAACTTCAGCCACTCCACTGTCTCATCTGGAGTGGTGATATCGGAAAATGCCACAATTTATTATTATCACCTAAACTGGGGCACGTTTTAAACACTATGGGGGCACATTACAGGTCTGGAGGTACACCAAATTTCTAAGGTCTGGGAGGCACATCCCCAGTGGCCCAGGCTTTTTGCATTCACAACTGACATACACGGTGATACACCTGAAGTGTTCGTTGATTGGACAGTGTATACATGTATCATTATTATAAAAAGCTTGTTGACAGAGTAATGTGTACCACAACATTTATTTGCCTGAGGCTGAGATGCATACTCTGAGGTGATAACACGTTCTGAAAAAATGACACATGTATTTAAATTTTAATATATTTGCAAAAGTTACAAAGCTGTTGTCTCTTGTGACGGCTATATAATACCTACATCTTATTATGGACTTCCTACCTTAAAATTGCGAGGATAGTCTACGGTAGGTTTAAGCTAACCTATTAATTAATCAAGACTGCATTGGCTTTGCCTCCACCGAACCAGAGTACCGAATCATTGTTCTAGTAAAAAAAAAATTTTGCACATTTGGTGAACACAACATAAGCTTTATTGTTATACGACTAAACCATGTGCTAATCATTGAAGTAAATAGGTTTTCAAAAAAAGACAGTTGTCCTGGTCGCGTTTTGTCATGCCGGCCGTTTCGTTTGTAAATGCATCATCTTTCCAGACTAAGGTACACCTTTGTGGACGGTTGCTGTCGTCGTTCTTCGTATCGGAGGCATATTTTTGTGGGCGACCATGTCCATGAATTCACATTTCCACAAGTCTATAACTTTTCCCAAGTACACGTCTGCGCGTGGCCGCTGTTTTCGTCTTTCTGTGTGCCCTTGCCCGTTTCCTTGCCGAGTCGGTGGCATGCATACGCGGGCGTCCCATCGTTGAACAAAAAAACGGCAAAACAACGGAAATTTGCGATTCTAGTAAACAGCTAGCATTCGCGTCTATCGAGGCACAGCATGGACGGTTCAAAGGTCGATCTCACCATTTCGATCACGCGAGATTTTCAAGCTATAATCTTTTCTTGGTGTCACGATAACTCAGATGTGTGGTTCGAGTAAAAGCTACTGAGACTTTTACTTTTTTCCTGAGATTTCTGGTTATTTCATAAAACCGAAGAAACACATATGCATAAACGAATTAGCATGTCACAGGGGATACATCGTAGGTTTGCTTTTTGTATGAAATTAGTCTAAAACGCGAGGAGCAAAAATAATCAAAATTACATTGGAGTTTTAAGTAAAATAACTAATATGGTTTAATCCACGTCTATTTATTATATATTAGAAGTTATATATTATTTACTATGGGATGTACTGTATTAAGTATCAGCATTTACAAATAATGCCTTATTAATTTTTTTATGAAATAGAAACGTCGGCGATGTGTGCGCCATATTGTTGTCAAACTTCCACAGTTTTGACATGACTATTCATGAATCTACATAGGTCATAATTAATAATTATAGTTATGCATGTTAACATGTTTAACGTATCATATGCTATAACATAACATATAACCGAAGTTTTAATGTAATGCTACAACATAAATAACGTCACTGGATAAAGATATATCAATTTACGTGTCTGACAAGTTGACACCACAATTTCACCTGTAAAAGCTCGTCATTGTATATAAGCATAACAAATGGCTACCTTTATTGCAACTGAGTGTTTCGATCGCCTCGTGGCGGAAAGGTCCACAAGTGACGCTCGCACTATCCGGTCTGGCGCACCGGGCTTTGGGGCAGGAATGCAGCAGGATTATTGGACTAAATAGTGCTTTTTCATAATATATCTAGTAAAGAAATAGCAATGTCGCAGAGGCAATAGGGAATACCAACTCAGAATAGCTGATTGGCAACAATGCTTGACGTCACAATCAATTAAGGTTGTGCGTTTGCATTCTTCTAGGCGTTAAATTATTTCCGGCTGATATTTCTGCGTGTGCGCGATAAATGTAAAATGACCAAAGTGCGAGAAAAAGCAAAGCATTCATATTTTATACTATAAATATCACGAAATGTTCTTTAATTGTCCAGATGGTTATTGTGAAGAGTTCGTTAAAATGTCATCCAACCAACTGCAATTATCGCGCACTGAAGTCACATGATCAGCGCTTGTTGTCAAAACATGTCTCAAACACGAATTTCTGGCGGAAGTCAATCAGTTGTGAGGGATGATGGTCTTGACGTTCTTTGCTAGGGAACGTTGTAACGAGCAACCGATGTGGTTTCAGAGCCTTAGTAATTACATTAGCATATGCTATAGGCGGTATGTACCCAGTGTCTCCCACTTCCTAAATCCCTCTTGGTGTTTTTTGTTTTTCAAGTTTTGTTTTAAAGTCGGTGAAACTCACTCATTGACTGTTAGTTTTAAATATTAACCAATTTCAAGGATTGTATCGTGTAGCACTATTCAAATGTTTCATTGTCTTGAACTATAATCTCTTATATTATTATAAATATGGAACGTCCACGTCGCCTTGTAGTTACTACTTATGTTATCTTTGAATTATATTATATTGTCTTTAAAATATATTTATTTTAAAGCTAGTGATATATTTCATTTCGTTTTTCTTCATTATATAATAATAATTATTATATATTCCGTATATAGCGCTCATCCAAGTAACTGATCTGGTTGGTATTATAATTGTAAAAGAGTTAATAGTATGGATGAAATCATAAATATTTTGGTCATAGTAAATTGCTAAGATACAATAATTTCTACTATATAAATAAACTACATCGCCTTTAAACATAATTAAATATATAAATGCAAGTACAGTATATTGATAATAATATATTAAATGTATGAATATATAACTGCGATCATTCAATGTTAAAATACCTCCTAAAATGAGTGTATGTATATGTTTCTTAATATAACCTTTTAATATAATCTATAATCTTTGACATATTAATTAATATTAAATCAGCATAATCGCATACATTATCACACTTTCATATGCATACACAACATAATGTATCTGCATCAACGTAACAATGATTATACACGCTATGACATATTACGAAAATTTTAAACTTACCTTGAACTTACACATTTTTCTTTCTGGTATACAAAACACGTAGGATTATACATACGTTTATTGTTATTATTGTTATTAGACACACACAGACACACGCAAGTGTACAGTAAACCTAATGAGTATTTATTGAAGATAACGAACTAGAGAAAATGTTGGATACTGTTAGAAGATGCAACATGTTCTGGTTTAAACATCATCGCTAAAAATTCCTGCTTGTAGGAAACAGTTGTACTCGTCTTGTAATTTTTCATTTTTCTGTATAAATCAATCGTTCAAATAGGTATGTGTTGGGTAGCCGTAGACCCTTAGGATATGATTCCACAAAAGAAGAGTTCAAAACTACCATTAGCAGTCTTGTCCACAAAATGAGTTTATGTATGCTTTTTCAGATCGTGTATTACTAATTATGTATTCCAGTCAGATTATGTAAAACATTTTCTAGCATTATAAAATACAGTTTTGACTGTTTCCAATTAGAATACTAATGATGTAACGCAAAAGCACCGTCGGATGCGTGTCTGTTCAGTGTTGTGTGTGCAGGTTCATACCCCGTTGGTGTTCCTCGTGCAAAAACTACATGTTGTGTGCACACACATTGATACCATTTCATCAGTTCAGCTGCTTTATTGATATCTCTGAAATGTATCGAACTACATTCAAGCTTGTGTACGCGTAATAATACGCGGAAATATTAATACTTTCCTCATAGATGATATGCACCTTTGTGGCCAAACAATCAGGGATTAATTTTCAACCGCCGACAGATAACGTGTTTCTTGCTGGCAGCATCATACGATCAGCGCCAGAGTTCTGCCACGTCATCAAGTTAAGTACAACAACAGTGACTCTTCTTGAGATCAGCACAAAATAGGTTGAGGACAACAGCGGTGGTATAGTTGTGTTGAATTGTGGTACTCTACATTGCTCTAGTTCACTTTTCGTTTATGAATGCATGGACATATGGCTTCTGACAGAGGTTAATATATAATAATAAACTTAATTTACACGGAGTGTGATTCTGTTAAGTAGTCTATCTAGTAGAGTTTAAGTAAGACAATATATATATATATATATATATATATATATATATATATATATAATTAAAGTGTAATTACATCTTTGTGACTATGAAATCTTATATAAAATACAATTAAATTAAATGAGATTAAGATAGGAAACATTGTAATCCAAAATAAATAAAATAAAATGTGACATTTCGACCAACTATAATACCTATCATAACATGTTATTAAATAAATAATTATTAAACTTGTATAGTAGTAAAATAGTAAACACTCAAAAGCAGCTTTGATATGACGAATGTTAGGGCACGATTTTAATTTGTTTGTGTCTAGATATTCTTCGTGCATTAATTGCAGCGTGGCTGGATGCTTCCCAGTGAAGTCGAGAAGGCATTAGATTGAACAGGTCTGCTATCTAGGGAGTAAAGTGTAAAGCGCTTTGAGCAATCCTGACTCGAAGATTCGATATTGTGCTGCGTAAGAACTTACATATACTGACAATTCATTACCCCAATTAATATACGGGGTTGTATATTTGTTGTACATATTTGGTGAGGTTGTTGCATCTGAAATTCAGATGGAACTACGATAAGGGAGGCTACAGACTAAGTCACGTGTGGAACAGTCTGCTCGCCATGCCATCTAGCGAGAAGTTCAGTTCAGTTCCTGAAGAAGGCCGCCGATGGTAGCTGAAACGTTGAAGTGAGTAGAAATTATTAGTTGTATAATACCAAAAAAATTCTTGAATAATTCCAACTTGATGAACATTTTCACGAATACGTTAAAATGTCCCGGTATGCATGCTACACGTGTATTTATGTGCATATGCGTGAGAGAATACAATCGGTCGTTGCAAAACTGAAACAGGCATGTGGGCATTCAAAATTGAGAAGCGGAATTTATTAGTGGTACCAAGGATCCTTGGTGGTACGCGCACGGTGTTCGCGGGATGTACGCCATGTTGCATAACGATGTTCCACGGGCGCGCGCAGTATATTTATATTAATAAAACCACGGATTGAAGTTTAACCTATTAAACAATTGTCTATGAAAAATAAACACATGTTTACCCAGGACACTTTGCGTATAGACAATAGTCTAAAATGATCCGATCTCCGAACAGACCAATAATTATTATTATTCCGTATGACAGAAACCGAATGGTCAAGTTAGCCCTGCTAATCTTAAACCCCAAAGCTGGTATACAGCCCCTCCAGCCCAGTCGTTTATAACAGGTTACATACAAAATCATATAGGCGAAATTATGAATGTGTAGACGCATGTGTGTATAATGCACTGAGGCAGGCAGACAAGCACCGTACTCGTGTAACGAAACAAAATAATGATCAGTAATACATTTTGTATTTAGGACTATGTATAAGACAAGGTACAAACACATTGGGCTACAAGTTAATATTGTATTACGTTCATCATTGTTAATATAAAATTTACATTTCTGTCCACTAATAATTCGTCGAGAACTGTTCGCCTATAATCATCATTTAAAAAACGCTTTATAGCTGTCTGTTTAAAGCAGTTTGCTTTCATGCATTTTTACGTTTCAAGCAATTCTTCTGCTTGGCAAATTGAAGCAGTGAACTAGGTCTAGGACTGATTTGTGACCAAGCCGAAGTCGCGCAGTGCTCGTAGATGTCCAGCTGCCTATTGACATGTGAGCGCCACCGGTGCCGGCTGTGATGGCATCTCCTTTTCGTCGTCTCCCTCATCCTCGCGCACTTTGATATACTAATCAGATATATCGACCAATCAGATCAATCGACGATGCAGATATTTAGTGAACTCGAATCCGACGCGTGAATAATTTGTATGGTCGCTGGTCGTGTTTGGCAGGTAGTCGGTCACGGCAGGTACATTTTAATTTAATTGCAATTCAAGACGGGTGGTCGCTCATGGCAGAGGTCGTCCAAGGCAGGTTTTACTATAGGTTTTACTACAGGTTTTTATACCCTCTATGACTATGATGGTAGCTTCTAAAATGGTCAGCATTTCTTCAAAACAGTAACTAATTTGTACTTACAGTTACATGCAGCAGGATTATTGTACCAAGTAGTGCTTTTTCATATATATCTAGTAAAACAAATAGCAATGCCGCAAATGCAATAGGGTCTACCAACTCAGAATGGCTGGTTGGCAACAACGTGTGACGTCACAATTAACTAACGTTGTCGCGTTTACATTCTTCTGTGTTGGGCGTTAAACTATTTCCGGCTGATATTTCTGCGTGTGCGCGATAAATGTAAACTGACCGAATTGCGATAAAAAGCGAAGCATTAATATGTTATACTATAAATACCACGAATTGTTCTTTAATTGTCCAGGTGGTTATTGTGAAGAGTTGCTTAAAATGTCATCCAACCAACTACAATTATCGCGCACTGAAGTCATCAGCGCTTGTTATTAACACATGTCTCAAACACCAATTTGATTCGTGTTAATTCGAGACAACTAACCTTGCGGCAAGTTTGTGTACATCCGTTTGCTCACGTGGTCCGATATATCTGACTAAAGATCGATTTAATATGAGACTGGCAACTAATGACAAGATATTACCCGTGCATGCGCTGAAATGGAACTTATTTAACGACCATTAATGCTCTTTCATGCGATGATTGTTTCTTGTATGATCTCTTTGTTGTTCTTCTTAGTGCCCTGCTTTGTTTTCTTTTTGGTGGTCAAGATTGCACATTTCGGCGTACTTTATTCGTTGTTTATAGTTACTGTTCTTCAGAACTTCTCGTTGTTTCTTCACCAGGGACCATGCTGGTGACGATATCTCGGTTTTTACATGCTTATTGACTGCTTTAGTTTGTCACATTTTCTTGGAAGATATTTGTGGATTTTTGCATATGGTGTCGACGTTGTACAGTCATTGTAGTCTCTTAAGTCGATTTCGCAAGGTAAATACAAGGATCTCAAACAAAATAGTAGAAAGAAAAGAGCTCAAGAAACGAAGCCTCAAACTAGATTAAAATACAAGAAGATGCATTTTTTTATCAAAGCACTCAGTAAATCTGACAAGCAAAGTTATATCGAATCCATGTGTAAGAAAATAGAGAATTGTATAGTAGAACACCGAAGCCACGATGTAGGCCTATTTAACAAGAAATATAGACAATGACAGGTAGATTCAAGCCCAGACTTGGTGTCATCAATCATGAAATTGGGAAGATTCTGACTGATGCAGCAGATACACAAAGAATTAAAAGGAAATAATATTGTGAAAAAAATACATACTTGAGTGATTTAACAAGGACCCACTGACATGGAAAATTATTAAGAGATGAGGTGAAATGGGCCATTAATAGTTTAAAAGATAGCCTGGTACTGTAAACAATAAGAAATTATAATGACCTGAGTTTTTTGTATTGTGATTAACTTGTTAACTGATATATTGTATGATGCCATGAATATGAGATATGTGAACATGTTTTTCTGCCTAAATTGGTTGCAGGCCAGGCGTTTGTGTGGGATTAGAATACATGCACGCTCGCACGCACGCACGCACGCACGCACGCACGCACGCACGCACGCACCTACGCATACACACACGCACGCACGCACGCACACACACACACACACACACACACACACACACACACACACACACACACACACACACACACACACACACACACACACACACACACACACACACACACACACACACACACACACACACACATCCGTGCGGATACGTGCACGCAAACCTTGGGATGGGCCTCAATTATTAGCGTTTTCCACATACTAGCTACTCCATGGGGTGAGGGAGAAGGTTGTCTTCGGTATGAAGAAAACCAATTTAGGTCATTCAAGTTAAACTTTATTATTTGCCAGTGGCCTTGCTGTTTTATGGTAACTATGCCAGAGGACAGTGCAGCACTGTCGCCTCAAATGTCTGCCCTCCTAGACTGATAGCAACCCTTCTAAATGACAGTGAACTGGTCTCTAAATAAAGCTATGTAATGCTGGTACCACCAGAGGAGAAGTTGAATTGTTCAATCATCAAATGCTACGCTTTACAGGTTGTCAACAGGATTTCACCGGACCGAGAATTCGTGGAAATTTATATCATTATAAAGGGAACTATAATACTGGTAAGTGTTCTAAATATGCACTAAATTGTAAAATTTGGAACAGATCTATACATATATCTCTTAAAGTGGCACGATAATAAGCAAATTCCATGTATATTAATATTACATTTTATGCGCCGCGACGGGAAACAATGTTCTACAGCAATCCCCCCTGCGTCTTCCGATGTGACGTCATTGTCCCAGACGCCGGAAGCGGAGTGATGCCGAAGGTTTGATTGTCAAGTCCCCACCAGTGATGCGAATACCATAGCTAGCTATGAAGAATGATTGCGACTTACAACACAAACACCCTCGCATTGATAGTGACTGTAGTCATACGTATTTATACTGAGAAGACAACTTGTTAAAACTTGCACTGTTTTATTTCAGATGACATGGAGATGCTCGTTGGTCCTGATGGTGCTAATGTATTTGGTGTCTGGATACGGTCCTGTTCGTGAGTAGAGCGTATGCTGTAGAACCGTAATACTTAATTTGTATTTCAGTAAGTGTGTGTGTGTGTGTGTGTGTGTGTGTGTGCGTGCGTGCGTGCGTGCGTGCGTGCGTGCGTGCGTGCGTGCGTGGTGCGTGCGTGCGTGCGCGCGTGCGTGCACGTGCCTGGTGAATTAGCTAAATTAATACGGCATGCTCATTTTCTGTTCAACTGACACCACCTGATGACCAAAAGTAGCGAGACCACGAGTCGCAAAGAGATGCAAGTATTTAATATAGTACGTCTGCGTCATTTACGTATATTTTTGTAGTATGTTTTATGATCCAATTTCTAATATGTGGGTCATTTCGTGTGAACGCAACCAATGGGTGGGGGCACCATCTCAACAATTTTAGAATGATTTTGCTTCATGAAAGCCTTTGCTAAGATAAGCAAGGATCCGTAATTTGAGCAGTCTACCTTAAATACTTTCAAGTTACGGCAATTTGACCTTTTGCGACGGCTTATTAAAAATAAATTAATTAATTAATTACATTTCACAGGTCAGTATATCTTACACCATTTAACCTGTGTAAATCTTTTCTATGGAATTATACTGTATAATATATAGATCACATAAATATATTTGTAATATAAGTACAGTTTATGATTCATGTGCAGCAAGTTAACGCATGTCATGATTTATTCAACAAATTACTCGCGAAAGAAGTTACCGACTTTGCCTGTGAGTAATATACATATATTTCATAAACTAAAAAAAAATGTATATAGTTGGTATGTAAATAAATGCAAATGTGAAAAACAGAGCAATGTGACACGTTTCAATGTCTTGAATGTGTACATATGCAAAAATGGTACGTTATTATATTTCCTAAAACACTGGGAAAGCATTTTTTTACGCTGCCCCTGTGTACCAGTAATAAGAAACTCTGATATGGTATAATTGTGTCAATTGTGCATTATTTGTAGGCAGTTTTCAAAGTAGAGGACGTCGTTGATTGGCCGAAGGTGATCAAGAAATAACAAGCTCTGCAGGGTGTTGGCGACGCGCTAGACACGGCCGATATGCAAGACGATGGCGGCGCGACAGACACTTTGAACGAGATCAACGAAAAGAAAGAGGACAGCGCAGCAACTTGAGCAGTGCTTCCGGAACGTCACTTCCGCTTGGCTAAATAGATATAACATTGCACGCGCAGGGTCCATGAAGCCACGCGAACAATGTGTAATGATGTGCACAAGACAGAGGACCTATGCAACGATGTGAACAATGCATAGGATCTATAAACAAAGCATCTCAACAGTGGTCGTGATATGTACAGAGTTCAGACAACGCACAGAGTTTATGTATCAAGGCCATACTGAGAAATTTGCTAAGAAACCGGCATGCGTGAAACCAGAAATATGCCTTTTCACAAATCAACAGAAAGTACTTTCGCTTCCCAAACGACAACGCATGGAAGGCGGACAACTCAAAATATGAACTTGGTATTACAGACTATCACAATAATAAGTTATAAAGCAAAATGAATAGCATTAAATGGCTAAACAGACGTGTTTAGTATCCAAATATCCAGTCATGATAATTGTGACAAAGATGTATGATAACTCAAACAAAACAGGGTCGAATGGAAAGGCGAGAAATGACCCTGGTGAGTGACGAGTTCGTCCAAGAAGCAACGAGATGTGTACGTGTGATTGTCACTTCCCAAAATGTGGACAAAGTAACACTTGTACCGCTGCAATGTCATCTTGGCCTCGTGTGGTGTGTAACATCAACAACAGATAAGCGAGCGAAAAACTTACAAGTCGTACATAACACGTCCAAAACACTCAGTTCAACGCTCGGTAGCACTGTTGTAGCTGGTTCGATCCTAACGGTCTGAATATCGTTTGGACGCCATAGGTTTTGTTCAATTGCTAAAAACAACATGTAAACCGACAATCATGTTGCTTTCAGTGTTTTATGCACTGGCGAATGATGTTAGTTTGCTGACAACTACTGGTTTAATTTCTCGCGTATCTATTTTTGCTATTTCGTTTGACCAATTTCCCGACTATCGTAAAAACTACACGGTAGATTATTACTGTTGCAATTATAGGTCAAATTCGAATAAAAACGTGGTTTATATACTTTTATCTGACGCACTGGGAGAGCATTGCATGAGCAACAGAAATACGATTTTGAATCCAGAGTAGGTGTTTTATATGTCTCCATAAAGATTGTGTTAACCGTACGATATTGACACCATATTGGTCACTGTGTTAATGTTTACAACTGGATTTCTCTTAATATTTGGATATTTAATTTGATTTAATAAAACATTTGTACTGACTTTGTAATAATCTTTTAAACATCCAATGACTATTTGTAAAGCGGTTCTACTGAACATTCTATATTTAGATGATTATGAAATTGCGATGAAACGTCTAACGCCGTCCTTTCACTAGTCAGTCCGATCGTAGCTCATCGCCCATGTACAGACTCGGTGAGCGAATTACACATATTGTTTCTTCCCAGTATATATACGCCCTAACTACCCACACCACTTTGTTGCCCTGCTTAAAATGGTAGTTTTCCTTGCAACTTTATTGATGTTCAGCAATCTTGACATTATCAACTCTTGTTGTGATGTGCCTTTGATCTTTGTTTCCGTGAATATTCAAAATACGTTAAATGCAAAATACTATATATATATATATATATATATATATATATATATATATATATATACTATTATATATATATCCACCCACCCATCCCATACACACCACACGCACACGCACACGCACACGCACACGCACACGCACACGCACACGCACACGCACACGCACACGCACACGCACACGCACACGCACACGCACACGCACACGCACACGCACGCACGCACGCACGCACCACACACACACACACACACACACACACAATATATATATATATATATATATATATATATATATATATATATATATATATATATAATATAAATATTATATCACGATTTATACTTTGGCTGTACCTATCGCCTCGGCTTCGCTACCAGAATTAAGTTTTATGTAGAAGCTCGTGTGCACTAGCGGAAAACCATAGTATTTGCTCAGATTGAACACTCGCCAAACATAGACTCTCTCCAGAATTTTATTTATGCAAATTAGATAATGTACCATCCTGCCGCCTTAATATAACCGCGATAGACTAAATAAAATGTTATGGTGGTACTGATGTAGTACAAGCTTTTGAATCACCGATTCTGGTAGCGAAGCCGAGGCGATAGGTACAGCCAAAGTATAAATCGTGCGGCCTGATGTTTTATGTTGTTTTTAACGAAAATTTAACTAAATTATTCCTCTATACATCTAAACATTTTTAATCAACCACTGATAAATAAACTGTTAAAGAGCAAACATGTCAACGGTTTGGTGCAATGCACCTAAAAGAATTTACACAAACTAACCATTTTCACATCTTGTTCGATGCAACCAATCAAAACGCAGCTTCTATCTGCACTTCGGAAAACTACTACGTCACGGTGCGCCTGCTGGTTCAGCTGTCATAACAGAGAACCAAGCGGTTTGTTAAAAGTGCCTTACGTCGGTTTAAAACTAAATCGCGACAGCAATTATATGGCACACTGTTCCCCATACGCGTGTATCAACAGTACAGGGAAATACAGTATCAGTAAGCTGTCTTTCTGTTCCCCTTTCCCTTTGTCTTTGAACGACCAGAACTGAAAAATGGTCCAATTGATTCGTCGGGACAGTCACAAACACAGTGTGGTTGGCAGACGACCGGATTAACCTAACCAGGAAAACGACCACCAACAGTCGCTACAGTTTTCCTCACCTATCTTACATACATATACATACATTACGTTATACAAAATTCAATTGCATTCCTCTAACGAAACAAAATCACAAAACAAACGCGCAGATCTCGACGGCAACTTCGTCGGCCGCTCTGCGGTACCGTAAAATCGCTATATAAGATAGTTTTACACAAAATCCCGCTAGATTTGTATGTGCGCGCGAATATTTATAAACTTTACTTACTGCATTCGCACGCGCAAAATAGTTTAATTACTTATAAATAATATAATAATTATTATTATCATCACTATGATCCGCAGGAAATTATAAGTTTTATTAGAATATAATAATAATATTTTATTTCATATAGTGCGCCACATCTATAATTGTTTGTGGCGCTTCACCACATACTGCTATTAAAAATATATACAATAAGAAGAAAACTAACCAAATGTCATATTTAAAAATAAATAATGAAAACGCATGTATCTATGGGGGTAACTAGCTAAAGTGACCAATTAGTCATAAACATACCATACAAATTCCATAACAACAATAGTGATAAATAAATGTAAAGTTATGGTTAATTGTAATAAACCATTAAAATGGTAAAATAATTACGACATAACAATAATTTGTTTTCAGCACATACACGCACATTATGCATATGAAATATTACTCAAACTATGTTTCTACTTATGAATGATATTTCCACCACCAGATATGTAATAATAATAATTATATTTGGACAATCACTTTATTAATTATCGGAACAGTAAATCACTGACATTTAAACAGAATATGAATATAGGGACATATATGGTGGTAGAAAAAGAAGGTGTCGTTGTATTTAAAAATATTAATATTAATATGTTATTGTTTTAGTTATTATAGTTAAAACATTGCTTATGTAATATAAGAATGCATGGTCACAGCACACGCTGAATGTTTATAGAAAATTAATGTAAAAAAACAATTTGACATCATCGAACAAAACGTAATTTCCATACATATTTTATGACTAATAAGAATTTTTTGCAAATTATGTATTTTTATTATTTTTATTATATATTACCTGTGGGTAGTATTCTTCTTACTGCATATTTTGTAATAGCTGTATGTTGTGAAGCGCCACAAACTATTATAGATTTAGAGGTATATGAAATAAAATAGTATAATTATATTATAATAAAATTTATAATTTTCTGAAGATCATAGTGATGATAATAATTAATTAATTATTATTATATTACATTTAATTAATTAAACTATTTCGCGCGTGCGAATACAGTGAGTAAAGTTTATAAACATTCGCGCGCACAAACGCGCCGCCTAACGGTATTTTGTGTAAAGCTAACTTATATAGCGATTTTACGGTTACCGCCGAGTTGCCGAAGAGTTTGAGTTGCCATCGATATCTGCGCGTTTGTTTTGAGAATTTTCTTTGTTAGAGGTCTCGTGCATAATTTTGATTGCGACGTAAGCAAACCGCGACGAACTGGATACATCAATTTGTGATTGTGACGTCACATTTCGGTGCCCGGCAGTAGTTTTTAAAAGCAGTTCACTTCGGCGTTGGAAGACCATACTGTTGACGTAGTTGTATTTCTTGATATCCACATAGATTACAATGTAAGTACAAATTAGTGTGAAAACGTGATCAGATGTTGACAATTGTAGAGACCATCAATTATCAGTTTATATATTAAATATGAATTTGCACTTCTGACACCGAAAGGCATCCCTTGTAGTTTGCAATCGCAATGCTTCGCACTGGTCGCCCCCCCCCCCACACACACACACGCAATCACGCACGCATGCACCAATGCACACATGCGTGATTTCGTTTGTTTAGTTTTATTGAGAAAGGGAACGGTATTATGAAAGTGATAGATGCTTTCATTGAGCCCAGCGCCTTGAGCGCAAACGAACTAGGTACTGTGGGGGGGGGGTATTTAGGCAGTAATTTGAGATCATACAGAAATGGATTTCTGCCTGGGCCTATATGCTGTGTTAATTAATGGCGGCCATTTTTAAATGGCCGTCAAATTAAATTTACCGTATCTTAATAACTACATCACCTATGACAAAAATGTGTTCCGCAAATATATGTTTTACGGTATGGGAATTTAAAATATAACTTATAATTGTTGGACTTCCTGCTAATCTGGTGAGTACAACTCTGGTGAGTAAAACATCTCTAGTCTAAACATATTAGATTCATAGATTAATCCTTTATTTATTTAATTAGTTTATTTTAATTAATAATGTAATCTTCCCTTGTATTAGGATTGAAATGAGGCCTCCGAATGGCAGCAACTGCCAGATTTATGGTTGCACCGTTTCATTTCAGATGACATGGCTACGTGTGTTGGTCCTGGGGGTGCTAATGACAGCGGTGTCCAGGTGTAATGGTAGGTAAATTCCATGCTGTGGAATCGGAGTACTATTTTTATTTGTATTTTTTTCAGTTCACCTTTACGTGTTTCATGGTTAAAATGATCAATTGTTGATAACAGAGAAACGACTGTAATGGTAAGGGACGTGTGATAACAGGAAGAGTAGCACACAGTGAGAAGACTTAAATGCAGAAATACCAGTAAGACGCAGACGAGGACGGCCAAAGACCAAACGGGAAAAAAGACATCACGACATGGAAATCGTGCGCAGATTAGTTTATGGACGGGGCGGCGAGGAGACAGAAAATTACCATCGCACCAACGACCACAGATTACGGGAAACATTAGACACAAATATGTTACTGTTATAGGTTGAATGTGTGTGTGTGTGTGTGTGTGTGTGTGTGTGTGTGTGTGTGTGTGTGTGTGTGTGTGTGTGTGTGTGTGTGTGTGTGTGTGTGTGTGTGTGTGTGTGTGTGTGTGTGTGTTGTTTTTTTTTGTGTATATTTTTGTGTGTGTGTGTGTGTGTGTGTGTGTGTGTGTGTGTGTGTGTGTGTGTGTGTGTATATATATATTATATATATATATATATATATATATATATATATTATATATATATGTATATGTATTGTGTGTGTTGTGTGTGGTGTGTGTGTGTGTGTGTGTGTTGTGTGTGTGTGTGTTGTGTGTGTTTTGTGTGTGTGTGTGTGTTTGTGTTTGTGTTTTGTATGTATATGTTGTGTGTGTGTGTGTGTGTGTGTGTGTGTGTGTGTGTGTGTGTGTGTGTGTTTGGTGTGTGTGTGTTTGTGCGTTTTTGTGTGTTTGTTAGCGGAGAAGAACTCGGCGTTCATCAGTGGCAGAAAGGATGAATTTAGAGAATATAAATGCGAGGTGCTGATAGCGGTCAAGAAAGCCAAGTTTATATACAAAAGCAAACTTGAGGACCAGTTCACTTCCAACAACATCATATATGTATGGCAAGGACTGCATTAGATTACGCAGAACAAGGCACAGGCAGTGGCCATTAACAACAATGATCCAACATTCACTGACCAGCTGAATGACTTTACAGCAGATTTGACAAGTTGAACAATTCTCTAGAGCAGCGCCCATTCCATCAGGCATGACTCTATTTACGCCCTTTAAGTAGTTCGCACATCGCAGACTCGCTCAACACTCGGCCGAGACGATCGCGTCTCGAACGAGTCTTGAGCGAGTCTCCTCGGTGTGCTGGCGGCTTTACAATCCAGGAAGCGCAGGTGGGGAAATTGTTCAGAAAACAGTGCACGGTGAAAGCTTCCAGCCGAGATAATATATCTACATTAATCTGTTCTGAAGAACTGCGCAGATTATCTTGCTGCGAATTTTTACAGACGTCTACAAATCTTCTATCCAGCTATGCAGAGTTCCAGTCTGCACCAAAACGCCCACCATAATAGAGCACAATGTTAAAACCATGGGCACTTGTTTTAACTGTACATTGCTCCAGTTCACTCAGCTGTATAAATGAATACCTGGCTATATACAGTGGTAGATATGTGTACGAGCAGCCTTCGCGCATTAATTGCAGCAAAATGCTTCCCTGAGAAGTTGAGACGGTGTTTAATTGAACACGTCTGCCAGGAAAGTAAAGTGTAAAAGCGCTTTGAGCAGTCCTGCGCTATATAACGACTTACCTTTTTTACTTACCTTTTCTAATAACAATTCCCAAGAAGAACAACATCATGCCATGAAAAGAAATACCAGCTGCTAGCCATTGTGAAGTGCGCACCCAAAATCATTCGACTCGAGTTGCCGTCCCTCTAGCCTACTTACGATGTTTGCTGCGCCTAAAAATCCACGAGCCTTTTGCGGGATGCAACGCACCCATTTGTGCGGGATACTACCCACCTTCCTCTCTCTGGCAAACATTTTCGATTCCAGAACAACAAGATTTACAAAACGTTTTTGCCCACAGGCCGTGAGACATTTGAACCGTTAGTTGCATTATTTGTATGTCGCCATGCGTATGTATTACTTATTTTATTTTATTACTTATTTATCTACACGTGTATACCACATAACTGTCACTTTAGATTTTATATTACTAGTTGCATTTTGATGTGCCATTATAATGTCCCTACTACGTTTAATTTTATGTCGCCACGCCTATTTATTACGATTGTATTTATTTATTACATTATTGCGTATGTTTAATCTATTGTAATGTATATTTGTAATGATTCAATTATAAGTAGATAAGGTCTTTGTTGCTTATGTCAGCGGTCGCGATGTTCTTAACATTATTATAAATTATCTACACTGATTGCATGTCATCTCCCCAATTACGATTCGCGATTGTTTGTAGTCTGAAAGATGATTCTCCTAAGAAAGAATATAAACTAAAAAACTAAACTGGAATGATGACACAGGATAACAGAACAAAAACGTGGTCATGTGACATTAACATGTTCACAGAGAAATTAACTAGTTATGTCAAAAGTATCATAATTCCTTTCAGCAAGAGACGTAACCGGTGCCTCTCATTGGGAACCGTCTGAAGGTTGGGAACCGCCTGAAAGACCATCCAAACAATCGTGAGTATACCCTAGGTGTTGTTGGGCTGACATTAATGTACATTTTTAATTGGTACTTTTATGTACAGCTACGGATGCAGTCAGATTGAAATAAACATAGATTGGGAAAATATATTTGTATAACTTACACATGTTTAATGTGAGATTTGATTATAGAATCGCATAAATCAGTTTAGAATCGCGCATATCGTGTTTATTTTGTGTTCTGGATGTTTTGTGATAAACAATTATCGTTGTTATAGTTGACCATTTGTGATATGCAGTTATGTCAGCATAGAATGTCGCCATTACTACTTAAATAAGACAAACAATATGGTTAAAAGTTGCCATATTGAAAGAATTATTAGTTACCATAAATCGTGATCACGTTCAATGGCGCTAACATGCAGACAACGTTTGTGCGTCGCCCAGCGTTGAACAACGCATCTGGGCACTACGTTTTCGGATGAATATTCACAAATATTAAATATATTGGAAGAAGCTATGTCATTAAAAAAAGACAATTAAGTCCGATTCTCGCGATGTTTTGTGCGTAGTGAAGACGTGGCGTCCGAAAAATGTGTTTCGTGCTAACAAATGTTGTACCTAATTGTTATGTAATTGATGCTTTCAATATAAACGGCGCTTGAATACAGTGTTTTCTGGTTCATTTCCCACATACTCAGTTGGTACGGCTGTTTAGCAGTCTTTCGTTTGGATGTTACAAACGTCTGAAGTAGAGGCGTCCGACCGATGCAAGATGTTGCCTACGGACAAAACTTTATGGCTTTTGGGTTAAAGTTCATTACGTTTTTGTAAATGACATGTTACGATATTATTGGTTTGTTAATTGAATTTGAAGAGAAGGTTCTGGCTACCTTTCGTACGTAACAAAAACGCCACGTTCGTTAGAGTTGCGTGTGCGACTGAGGCGCAGTTATTTCTAACAGTTGCAATTTGTGACTAACCATTCAGAAGAAAAACGGGCTAGTATATATTATTGTATGGTGCATAATATTAGTGTCAGACGACATTATCAGCTCAATGTTTTCTTATTGTAATTTTTTTTCTGAAACGATCCCCCGTATCATGCTATCTGTGGGCAATTCCAGCATTTTATACACTAATAATACTTTGATTGAACTTATCCTTATTACACAACATTTATGCCAGTTATTGATTTTCTTTTTATACATCTGAAGGCAGGAGATGTTAAGATTTCAAACAGCGCAAAAACATAATGTAACATTAACATTCATGAAGAATGGCGCGCAAATTGGTATGCGCTCCGTACGAGAAACGGTTATGATTTCATACAAACTCAAATAAACGACTTCATGCGTACACTTCGTATGCATTTTGCCATGCGGATTTGTCAAATTTAATCATTCCGTGTAGCGATTTGAATGTATAGCGCAGGAATCAGTTACAAATTTCCCGAACGAGACGCCACTTTGAGGTATTCCCCATTTCGCATCAGTTGTATTTAAGATCTTTCTTTGGTTGTAAATCGTTGTAATTAAATGTAGTTTTTTTTATATTTCGAACACGATTATAAGTGATTTGTTGATCTACATAACCTCTACGATATATAATCGGGCACTTTATACTTGTTTCGCGCAGAAACGTGCATTAATGAAGTGAAGAGAAAATCGAGACTTTACATTGATTAGATAGGAGCTAGCCCAGCCTCAAGCAGTCTGAGCGTAAAGGGCGCCCAGAGCGAACACCTCCTGGTATGAAAGCAAGACACTGTGGTTCTGTCCTCATCGAATCATGACAACATACCATGCAAAGTATATGTTTTTTATGTCTGGGCAATGTTTTTCAAGTGTTTTATCCCCCGGTAACGACACACGGTTTCCACTTGCTTTGTCTTGTAGATTTGCTGACTGTCAGTACTGTAAAAAGAATTTTGGTTATTACTCATACCGAAGATGCCTAAAGTATAAGCCTTCGCATGCTTATGCGAAGAAAAACTGCATGAAACGCACTGGGTAAGTTGACACACTTTTAAGTATTATTAATGTTTAATTACAGAACTCATCCACACCATCATCATGCTGTCGGTCGCGATGTGACAAAGACTGCTTCCATCCCATGACTATATCTCTCCATTTCTCTCACTGCTGTGAGAGTGAGGTCCATGAGTCGGTCTTTATGTCTCTTAGTTCAGGTTTCTCTTGATGGTATCCTTGAACCTGAGAGAGGACGCCCTCTCTTTTTGTGACCAGAAGACAGTTGAGAGTAGAGAATCTGGTTTGGTAGCCTGTCTGGTTACATCCTCATGAGGTGTCCAGTCCACCGGAGATCCTTTCTGATCAGAAGATCTTCCATAGATGACAGCCGTGTCTGTTCGAATTTGTTCTTGTGTGTCACTTTGTCCATCCAGGTTACCCTCATAATCGAACGGTGATGTCGCATCATGAAGGCATGCACCTTTTTCAGCTGTCATCTGTACACTGTCCATGCCTCGGCTCCGTAAAGGAGGGTGGACAGCACGACTGCAATGTATATATCAACTTTAACCCGCATGGATACACATGGTGGTTGCTCCAGAGTCTCTGGCGTAGTCGGCCGAAAGATGCACTAGCATTGACCATCCTCCTCTGTATTTCATCGTCAATGCTTCCATTACTTGATATAGTGCTTCCGAGGTAGGTGAATTCCAGAAGAGAAAGCATCAACTATTTTCTGCATCTCTTCAGCAGAGTGGGCAACCAGTGCTCTGTCATCTGCGAACAGCAGCTCTCTCATCAATATCCGAGTAGTCTTGGACTTCGCTCTGAAGTGTACGACGTTGAATAGATCAGCGCTCTGTCTGGACTGTATGTAGACGCCATCCCCATGTCTCGGAAAGCCTCCTCGAGCATTGCTGATAGGAAGATGGAGAAGAGCGTGGGGGCCAGTACTCAACCTTGCTTGACCCCGTTTGTAACACTGACCGATTCCGAGACTTCCCTTCCAACACTAACATTTGCCATCATTTCAATACGCAGAGCCTCGATCATAGTTGTCAACTTCTCAGGGCATCCATACTTCCTCAGTAGCTGCCATAGCCCGGCTCTGCAAACTGTATCGAACGCCGTACTGAAGACGACAAATACCATGCAGACAAAATATTATATCCACGGTGCTCCGGTTACCTCTGAAGCCACATTGTGTCTCCGGAAGTACCTCTGGTGTTATGTGGGTAGATAGTCTGTTGAGGAGGATCCTGGCGAAGATGTTGCCTGCTATGGAAGGAAGAGAGATTCCTCTATATTTCCCACAGTTCTGTTCGATCACCTTTCTTGTAGATGGTTACAATGCTGGCATCCTTCCATATTTGTGCCACAGAGCCCATCTCCCAGGCATTGGTGATTAGTTGGTGCAGTCTGCTGAACAGATTGTCTCCTTCGTGCATCCATACTTCAGCAGTAATTACATCTCCCCCAGGTGCTTTGCCATCTTTCAGGCCGGCGATTGCTCCAGCCATCTCATCCATGGTTGGAATCTCATCGAGGCTTGTCTTGGTAATGCGCTGCGGGATGTTGTCCAGAGCTTCGTGATCTATGTCGCCAGCGACGTTGAGTAGCTTCTGGAAGTTTTCACTCTATCTTGCTACAACTCTCTTGCTACCAGAGAAGGTCTCCATTCCATATGTTGATTTCAGGTGAACAGGTCCCTTCTTCTTGGGTCCCCACACTTCATTCAGTCAATTGTAGAAGCCCTTTATGTCGTTTCTGTCGCCAGTTCTCTGCAGCTCCACTGCCTTCCTGTCCCACCAGTCTGACTTCAGAGCAGGGTTGCGTTTTTGTAGCAGTCTGCAAACATCTTTGTATGCTGCAGTGGTGGATATAGTGCTCCTCGTTTGCAACACTCTCTGGTGGGCTTGGTCTCTTCTGCTCATAAGAGTCTATAGCTCCTGGTCGTTGGGGTTGAACCAGTCCTGGTGTTTTCTGTCTGGCTTGCAAAGATATGTCTTTGCTGTTTTGTATACGACCTGCTGCAGAGCTGCCATTCATCGTCTGGTGATGAGCTTTCCTTCTCCTCCCATTGGGCCAGAGGACTGTCCATCTCCTGCTCAAAATTCCCTATGGCTGATGGTACTTAGTTTTGCAGTGTTGAGCTTGGTCGGCTTACTTGTCCCTTGCCTGTTGTGCTTTTGTCGTATTCTGAAAGCCACGTTTGACCTCAGCATCTGGTGGTCGGTCCAGCAGTTAGCTCCAGCGTGGTTCGGGTACTGTGGATGTCCATCTTATCCCGACACCTCGTGATGATGAAGTCGATCATATGCCAGTGTCTGGAACGAAGATGCACCCATGTGGTCTTGCGTTCATCCTTCTGCTTGAACATGGTGTTCGTCACTATCAGTTCGAACTCAGAGCACAGAGCCAGTAGAAGCTCGCCATTGGAGTTGCATTTCCCAATCCCATGTTTGCCTATGACCAAGGGCCACTTGTCATTGTCTCTTCCTA
Organism: Ridgeia piscesae; assembly: GCA_025642075.2. Lineage (NCBI taxonomy): Eukaryota > Metazoa > Annelida > Polychaeta > Sabellida > Siboglinidae > Ridgeia > Ridgeia piscesae. The sequence goes on along the minus strand of JAODUO010000212.1, from coordinate 314,611 downwards.
TCCTCGCATTGAACTCTTCTATCAGCAGTACCTTATCTGTACGAGGGATGCCACTGAACACACTTGCCAGCTGATTGTAGAAGGCCTCCTTGTTTTCATCTGGGTTTGTCATTGTTGGAGCGTACACGCTGATAATTGGAGCAAAGCTATCCTTGCTCAGAGGTAGTTTCACCGTCATGATTCTGTCACTTACTGGCCGTGGCATTTCTGTCAGTTTTGTGACGATATCCTTTTTGATAGCAAATCCCACTCTGGCCTCCCTTCTTTCTTCTTCGGGTTTGCCACTCCAGAATAAAGAGTATTCGAAGTCGTTGAGACTACCAGACTCTGAAAACCTTGTTTCACATAGGGCGTCGATGTCGATGTTGTATTTGGCAAGTTCCACAGCCACTACGGTAGTCACCTCGCTACTTGGGTCCGTTTGGCCGAGTAACTATGTTGAGTGGCATGGGGTAGTAACATTGGGCGAAAGAAGTGACCGAAAGTTCGACGTCTTTATTACCACACATTTGTGAAGGATATGTTGAAACGAACGCACACACACGTATACACACACGCAATCAACCACACGCACATGTACACACATACACACACGCGCACACACGCACACACGCACACGCGCACACGCGCACACGCGCCACGCGCACACGCACGCCACACGCGCACACGCGCACACGCGCACACGCGCACACGCGCACACGCACGCACACACGCACACACGCACACGCACACACGCACACACGCACACACGCACACACGCACACACGCACACACGCACACACGCACACACGCACACACGCACACACGCACACACGCACGCACATGCACGCACGCCTCCCTCCGCACCACGCACTGCCGCCACGCCTGCCTGCCGCCACCTGCACACCCTGCCAGCCAGCTGCACCTGCCACCTGCCACCTGCCTGCACAGCCACCTGCCTCACTGCACACGCCTGCCACACGCACACACGCCACACGCACACCGCACACACGCCACCAGCCAGCCTGCCGCCGCCTGCCGCCTGCCTGCCACCTGCCACCTGCCTGCACTGCCTGCCCCTGCCTGCCTGCCTGCCTGCCTGCCTGCCTGCCTGCCTGCCTGCCTGCCTGCCTGCCTGCCTGCCTGCCTGCCTGCCTGCCTGCCTGCCTGCCTGCCTGCCTGCCTGCCTGCCTGCCTGCCTGCCTGCCTGCCTGCCTGCCTGCCTGCCTGCCTGCCTGCCTGCCTGCCTGCCTGCCTGCCCTGCCCTGCCTGCCTGCCTGCCTGCCTGCCTGCCGCCGCCTGCCTGCCCGCCCGCCCACCCGCCCGGATGCGATGCCACAACATTGAATGAAAATTCAGTGTAACGCAATTGCTTTTTATATAAACTTCTATATGGAAAATTGGACGATCTAATACAGTCATTTTAACTAGTTCAATTTGAACAAGAGGCCATCAACCTAATGTATGTCTACGTTTAGCCTACCTTTGATTATAATCCTCGATTTCCTGTTTAATTATAAATATTCTTGTACCGTTGTCTCCACCAACTGTTCCTTCTTCCCTCTTCCCTCTTCCCTCTTCCATCTTCCCTCTTCCCTCTTCCCTCTTCCCTCTTCCCTCTTCCCTCTTCCCTCTCCCTCTTCCCTCTTCCCTCTTCCCTCTTCCCTCTCCTCCTCCTCCTCTTCCTCCTCTTCCTCTTCCTCCCTCTTCCTCTTCCCTCTCTCCCTCTTCCCTCTTCCTCTTCCTCTTCCTCTTCCTCCCTTCCTCTTCCTCTTCCTCTTCCTCCCTTCCTCTTCCTCTTCGCCTCCTTCCTCTTCGCTCTTCCTCTTCGCCTCCTCTTCTTTCCTCTCCTCTCCCCCTCCATCCTCCCTCCTCCTCCCTCTTCCTACTCTTCCGCCTCCCTCTTCCCTCTTCCCTCTTCCCTCTTCCATCTTCCATCTTCCATCTTCCATCTTCACTCTTCATTTTTCCCTCTTCGCTCTTCCCTCTTCCCTCTTCGCTCTTCCATCTTCACTCTTCGCTCTTCACTCTTCGCTCTTCGCTCTTCGCTCTTCGCTCTTCCCTCTTCCATCTTCCCTCTTCCCTCTTCCCTCTTCCATCTTCACTCTTCATTTTTCCCTCTTCGCTCTTCCATCTTCACTCTTCGCTCTTCGCTCTTCGCTCTTCGCTCTTCGCTCTTCGCTCTTCGCTCTTCGCTCTTCGCTCTTCGCTCTTCGCTCTTCGCTCTTCGCTCTTCGCTCTTCGCTCCTCGCTCCTCGCTCTTCGCTCTTCGCTCTTCGCTCTTCGCTCTTCGCTCTTCGCTCTTCGCTCTTCGCTCTTCGCTCTATCTTTCACTCTCATTTTTACTCCTCTGCCAATACCTCCACATTTGTCAATCAACCTGATTGCGCATAAAGCAAGACAGAAATTACGGAGTAAGTTGGAGCGAGAAGATGCCGCGGAGGAAGCGGTAGAAATTAACAAGTTTCATTTTGTCACCAGCCAGAACATCACAGTGCATGTCTATTTTTATTTATGAATATCGGCTACTTAATTATTAACGCTTCTCGCGGTATATTTTACAGAATCTTCACCTGTGTGATGTGCAACAAGTTCCTAGGTTTTGCGGTATTCATGCAGTGCGTTCGCGCTAAACAGCCAGAGGCCTACGCAGAGAAGTTCTGCCAAGAAGACAGCACCGAAAGGGTAGGTCGCCAGAAAAGTGGAAATACGCCTGGCTGTAGTTGTTATATAATTGACTATTATTAATCAGATAACTTGTTGCCTAGCAACAGTTCCGTCAATCCATTAAAATGGATGTCGAATACATTATGGGTTTGGACATTCCTTCGTAGATTGTTTTGACATTCTGGTCCAAAATCTTTCTTTTGGTGAAAGTATTAAACGTTAAGGGTGTTAACATTTTTTGGTTTATTGTAAGATATTGCGCAATAATTATAATATAATTCACGTGATATGTGAATTATAATTATTATAATTATTCGTGACATCTCATACACCAAACATTATGTTGCTACTGTCCCCGTGTTACTCATTATTCTGACTTGTGGAATGAGTGTATTATACATCCTTTTTAACATTGTTGTCTGAAACCAACGTTTGACGGCGGTCACGTGCATACTTGTGATTGCGACGTAGACATACCATGACGTAGCGAATTCAACAACTTATGTATCCAGTCAACCTTCAAGTAGCAGCCACGTCAGTACTCTACATCCCTTTCTCTCTTTCTGTGTCATTACGTCCGTTTATCTCTCTGTCTGACTCTCTAACAAGTTTGTCTCCGTCTCCCATCGGAAGTTTATTTTCTAAGATGTTTTGACATATGCGAGCCACATGATCTCTCCATGTTCCGTGTGTTTGTATTTGTAGTTGCTTAACAAGCATGTTCTTTTGAATATTCCCTTTTGCAAGGGGATCTCTCTATGTAATTCCCATGATGCATCGGATGTGTGGCATAGGTAACAGCGCTATCCACTCGTGTGTGTTGTCTTCCTGCCTTTTCTTCTTACCGTCTCTTCTTTTGTCTTTGCGAGGTGAGATGATCGTTGGACGTGGCCACACCACGTCGTTATGCCCATCATGTCTGTCGCACGTTCCGACTGTAGCAAACGTCTTCGTTAGTAACATGGTCTTCGTACAATATGAACAAGATCGTCCGAATTTTTTTTCGTGATATAGCTTGTATCTTTTTCTGTACATCCGCTAAGAGTTGGTATTACATATGATTTTCACCCTCGTACGTGCTGTTGTTGTCTATGCAATCTTGGTTATTATATCAGGTTTGGAGCTCTCGTGTGCGATAAGTGATACCAAATATTTACTGTTTACTGTTCCAAACCTGTATCAAGTCTGCTAAACCGTCGATATCATGGTTGTCCTGCCTGCGATGCTGACAGTTCCTAATGGGTTTCCAAGCCATCGGTCATAGTAATTTCTAGAACTATGTTGAAGAGGGTGTGTTATAATAAGCATCTTTGTTGAACTCTAACTGTTGTTTGAAATGAATCTGCTATGCTGCTATTGGAGATGACTATCCTGTTGATCTTGGTCGTAAAGATGATTCGTGCAGGATTGACGATAATGTTCTGCTTCTTCTTACTTGCACCATAGTGCTGCATGCTATACCGTATCAAAGGTTTTCTTTCAGGTCTTACTGATATTGAAGTTGAAGATATATTCACTATTACTCCGTCCTGCTCTAAATATATATTCACTACTACTCCGTCCTGCCCTAAAGATATATTCACTACTACTCCGTCCTGCTCTAAAGATATATTCACTACTACTCCGTCCTGCTCTAAAGATATATTCACTACTACTCCGTCCTGCTCTAAAGATATATTCACCACTACCGTCCTGCTCTAAATATATATTCATACACTCGCCTCTAAAGATATATTCACACTACTCCGTCCTGCTCTAAAGATATATTCACTACTACTCCGTCCTGCTCTAAAGATATATTCACTACTACTCCGTCCTGCTCTAAAGATATATTCACTACTACTCCGTCCTGCTCTAAAGATATATTCACTACTACTCCGTCCTGCTCTAAAGATATATTCACTACTACTCCGTCCTGCTCTAAAGATATATTCACCACTACTCCGTCCTGCTCTAAAGATATATTCACTACTACTCCGTCCTGCTCTAAAGATATATTCACTACTACTCCGTCCTGCTCTAAAGATATATTCACTACTACTCCGTCCTGCTCTAAAGATATATTCACCACTACTCCGTCCTGCTCTAAAGATATATTCACTACTACTCCGTCCTGCTCTAAAGATATATTCACTACTACTCCGTCCTGCTCTAAAGATATATTCACTACTACTCCGTCCTGCTCTAAAGATATATTCACTACTACTCCGTCCTGCTCTAAAGTCACCTTCCGCCTCGGGTTTGAGTCTGTTGAATAATATCTTCAGCATGACTTTGCTGATGAGGCTGATTGTTAAGACATTTGGCGGAGCTGAAGGTTGCCGTTCTTGTGAAGTGACAGATCCATGCACTGGTCCATTTATCTGTCTACCATAAAGTGTTGCTGATTGTTGTGATGGTCAGTATCCCCCCTGCTTTTACCTGTTTTGCTGGAATGTTGTCAATTCCAGCAGACCTTTCTTTTTCAGAGATTCACTGCCGCTTTTACTTCCTTACGTAGCCTTACATAGATCACGATACGTCCTTTTCGGTCGTTTGGTGGCAATGTAGTTGCTCTGGGTCTCTGTTGGTCTTGTAGTGGTCTGGTGGCAATATAGTAGCTCTGGGTCTATGTTGGTCTTGTAGTGGTCTGGTGGCAATATAGTAGCTCTGGGTCTATGTTGGTCTTGTAGTGGTCTGGTGGCAATGTAGTAGCTCTGGGTCTCTGTTGGTCTTGTAGTGGTCTGGTGGCAATGTAATAGCTCTGGGTCTCTGTTGGTCTTGTAGTCGTTCAGATCTGACACGCATTCTGTTCACCGTTTGAGAATGTGTTCGTCTATAAAGCATTTCCCTGATTTTTTATTGGATGATGGTGGCTGTTTTCGGTGCTTCTTGGTTCCTTCATAAATGTATAATCCATGTTTCTGTTGTTCTTCCTCAGGTTGTTTTCATAACATTGTTCTACTTCCATAACATTGTTCTATTTTCATAACATTGTTCTACTTTCGTAACATTGTTCTGCTATCCAGTTACATTTTGCTCTTCTCATATTCGTGTACACTTCACATTCATTTGCCGGATGTGCTGACATCTAAGTGGATGTGCTCCAATCAGAACGTGGGTACATTGACCGTTAGAAAATATTTCCTTCTTTCGAATATGTATGCATCTACAATGTAAATCAATGTGTAGGTTTTGCATATTAGTATGTTATTCTGGGTTTACTACCTGACGACTGAATTCAACAGTTACACGACCGTCTTTTCTTCTGCAGCCGTATGATCAAAAGATCACGAAGAAGAAGAATGCAACCAGTTCCAATACTCACCAGAAGCTTGCGAAGTTCGATATAGAGGATAGCATCTCACACACAAAGGTCGGTCGAATAATCTGACTTAGGCAAATCATCAAAACAAAACAATACAGTATTGTTAGTAGCGGCTAAGATACCATCGCCCCATCGTTATCGTAGCTATGGCTCGACATAGGCAGCAAATTCTGACCGCTCACAACAACGAAAAATGACGGCGACAGAACAGCTAGTAGGTGCTCCTGTGACAGGAAGAAATAATTTCGCAGTGTATGCTCATCTTGTATGAAGCTGTTATTTATATGTTATATTAAAACTTCGCTTTGGCGTCACGAACTCGTCGTCTTCAGTGGTCTGTGGGGAGTTACTAACGCTGGTTCTCCGTCGATCATGTAGTTGTACATTTCTGAGCAGTGTTCACTCCAGTGCTTGAGAATGTGTTGTTCGTTTATAAAGCAGTTACCAGATTTGTCTTGGGTGGTGGATATATCCCTCTCTTCGCTGATGTCTGGTCTTTCAAAATGTCATACGTCTTCCTGATGTCGTTTTGAATGTCATAACATTGTTCTGCTCTCCACGTATATGTTGCTCTTCTCTTATACTATCTTCCTGTTGACTTCACTGTATTGTTCTCTAACCATATCGTGAGTATTTTGACTGTTTGGAAATAGCCACCTATATCATAAATATACATCTATATCAATGTACAGAGTTTGGCTATTACTATGTCATACTGTTCTTACCAATGCATGTATAAAGCTTGATATCTCGCGGTAAGTCGGTGGGCATATAGAAAATAAATAACCTGAGGAAAATGGCCGCCTGTCGTTGACTGAATGTAACAATTACATGGCCGTCTTCTCTCGTACAGCCGCATGTTCGAAATACTGACCGGACGAACAGAAAGGATAAGAAGCGGTACATCGATAAAACGATTCAGCTTCCGCCATATAAGAAGCCGGACCACCCTAAACAGCTTCAGCTTTCGCCTTATGCTCGTCGAAATACTGAACGGAAGAGCAGGAAGAATTTGAATTTAAGCAAATCCAGAAATAACCAAACACCCAAAAAGTCCATTATTGCCGGTAGCGGCTCGGATACAATTGCTCCAGTCAAGTGACGAAGGAATTTCGCAGTGTATGTTATATTAAACATTCGCTATAGCGACAGTTCATTTCGTAAGAAGATGTTCATTGTATGTTATATTAAAACTTCGCTTTGGCTACTGTTTATCTCATGAAAAGATGTTCGTTGTTGATCTCCCTTGTTGTTGTCTATTTCTTTTACTTACATTAAACAATATATATATATATATATATATATATATATATATATATATAACAATTTATGTACAACATGGGCATTAGTCAACATACTCTCTGCTTGGCTCTATGCAAATTAGTCGGACTATATAACACTTGCTAAATTACACCGCGTAGCCCTGGTGGTGAAACACAATCATATATAATAATAATAATTGTAAAACTTCTGTAGCGCCTATATCCTTAAAATATTCAAGCTCAGAGGCGCAACAAACAAAATCATTTCGTTAATCTTACACGGGGACAGGCAAAAGTTGTAATCGTAATAGGGAGTTGATTCCAAATTGTTGGCGCAGCTACAGAGAAGGCACGTTTGCAATATTCAGCTTAGTTTTAGGAACAAAAGGTTTTTTGTAAATGGTTGATCTAAGGGTCCTAGAGATATCAGATAAATGTAGCAGATTAACAACTAAATATGTCGGTTGTTGACTAGAAAGAGAACGGTATATAACAGTAGCCAATTTAAATTTAATTCGGTATACAACTGGAAGCCAATGCAACTGCTTAAGTAGTGGTAGTGATGGTGAGAAACGAGGGGCTTTAAGTAGCACGCGTGCTAAACAGTTATGTACACGTCGGAGTTTATATGTATTTTATGGCAATGTTATTTAGAAGTGAATTGCAATAGTCCAGACAACTATTAACAGCAAATTATATTGTTTTAGCAGACGATAAAAATAAATGACGCCGGATTCGATGGAAATCACGTATTTGATAGAAACATGATTTGCAAACTTATGAAATAACGAAAGCTGAAATTACTTTAAAAGACAACAGCTAAATATGTATGTATATAATTGAAACGGTATCACAATAATATGGTATAAATATTGTTCCATGGTCTGATTTCATACCAACAACATCAATAATCGAACCACGGGTTGTCGTTCAACAGAGGTTACAGTGTCGTTCGTCGAATGTCGATTTACGAAATAAAGTTGTATTATCCCAAGAATTTCCCGGGCCGAGAATAAATAACAGTCTGTCGGGCAGCCAAGGGGTACTGACGAGAAATAACTGGCTGCTTGATTCACAGAGTGATAAAATACACATGATTAACAAATTACAGAGGATTTAGTGGTGTCTATATAGGACTGCCCTTCTCAGTCATACCCATTAGAAAATATATTTTACATTTAAATATGAATACGTTACCCAAATTGGATGAATCCCTTAATTATGTCGTAGGCGATAAGCATCCAGCTGGCTGTAGCCCAAGAGATGACAAGATAACGAAAATGTCATCATTCGCATTGTGCGTGATGGCTAATGGTTATTAATACATCAACACAAGGATGCAAAATAATAGTTACCCGGTCACTAGACATTCCGTTGGGTAGTTGGCAATTCCTATCGTGAATTTATACATTTTAATAAGTACCAACGTCACATGTTGTGATGTTACTGGTTGAACGTCAGCGCCTCGTCAGTCGTCATCCATGTTAAAGCGACATGATCAGTTCGTGGCTTTTTATCTTTATTGCAAAATCATGTTAATCAGCATAAGTTATAACTATTGTAGCGTCCTGATCGCCAATAAATGTTTTAGCGAAACAGAACTGTTTACGTAATGTTAAACGTCGAATGTTTATAAGAATCTCGACGCTGTCACTCAAATCGCCCAACTATGAGCTGTGCACTTGCTGGGTGTGGCAGTTAGTTAATTAGTTGTTATTGGCTATAAAGGTTTTCCAATAATAGGATGTCTCTTGTCTGGTCTTATGATGTGCACAGAACATATTACTACAAATATATATCATTATTTTATAACAAATGTAACGCCCCTGGAAAAAAACCACCCATACAAATCGCATTCACACACAAAACTGACTTCATACCATTACGAATGACAACAAATATATGACATGGCAGCACGTGCAACCCGTCAACTTGAGTTCACGTAATACTGCATCACGTGATCATGCAAATCCTTCTGGGGTTTTAGCCACGCCTACAACGGTTTCGAAAACGCCTCGTGGTCGATGTGTACACTGAGTAAGCGGCCCCTTACGACGTCTATTTCAAAAACCCAAAATGGGACATGAAAACATCTTTGGACGCTGTAACATTATTTTGCTATAAAAATTAAAAGCCACGAACTGATCATGTCGCTATAAAGCGCGAATGTTAAATTTTTATTCCTCATAATAAGCTTCTAAACTTATCTATAGTCTTAGGAGATGTAACGTGGAAAATATGGTACCGGGTGTTTGGTGGCTGTCATGGCGGGGCTATGGTTCGCGTCTGTTTAGTACTGCGTGGTTTTTCTCTTCGTTATTTTAGCGGCTTCTCTGAATGTGATTTTTTGAACTGCCAACTACATTGATCAGTAAACTTGGTTGACATGTCATTAT
>JAODUO010000212.1:287500-302500 GCA_025642075.2 Ridgeia piscesae | reverse complement strand
CACACTGTCGTTGTACCAATATTGAAGAAAAGGTGATCGGACTCACCAATTACCGCACAATATATGACATCACGTTTTGGGATTTATCAATGTGCGTACCGCGTGCACCGTAGTGCGGAAACCGCACTCGTGCGGATACACAACGACATCGCTCAAGGGACTGAGTTGCCGGATTGAGTGCTCCTCGTGATAACTGATTTAACTGCATCCTTCGACACCATCGACCCTAATACTGCGACGGTAGTGCGGATACGGGTTATCTGAAGACGTCGTCGCCTGGCTAATGTCTCAGATAGTTTCCTCCAAACAGGCCAAACTTGGGCTAACGCAGGAGTGTGCGTTGCTTCGTATGTGCATGCGTTGGGTAATGTGTTTGTTTGATTGTTTGTATTTTTACAAGCAATTTACGTGATTGGGTGTCGTGAAAGGGAGATTCATGATTGCTGCTTGAAAAACTTTAGGGTTTTCTATTTCAGTAATATGTGGTGGGATCTTATTCCAGATGTGGATTGCTCGGGGTAGAAAGAGAACGCATCATTGTTGATGCGGCACCTGGTGGCTAGGTAATGGCCACGGTTTTTTGACGGTTTTAATATGTTATTGAATATTTTGATACATATATATATATATATATATATATATATATATATATATATATATATATATATATATATATCATGGCTTGGTTAATAAGCCTGCCTCGCTCAAGATTGGCCATCTATGGCTATTAGGTCTGTTGAGATTGTTTGGCGTCTATAGTCGTTTTTTGTTGTTGCAAATCTAGCTTCAAAGTGCTGCACTTTTGCTGTTCTTTTGATCATACCTAAAACATTTGAAGATTTGGAAACTGACATCTTATCTTTGTGATCGGACATGTGTCGTACGTGTAAAGAACGGCGTGTCGGAAGTAAACATCATGACCACAGGAGTGCCACAGAGAATAGACCTGGACCCGATACTGTTCAAAGCATACATATCACTGACGCAACTTCGTAGACGAAACTCAACTCTACATAAATTTCCCACCAATCCACCACACGTAACGAAGGGAGCAAAACATTTGAATGGATATAGCAGTTTTAACATATTTTTATACATATATTTTTAATCTCTATAGTGGAGATATTTTTGATTCTACTATCCTCCATGATTGCACATAACCATCTCAAGTGACGCTTGCTGAGGAGAGCAACTTACATTTGCGATGCAATATTGCCATTTCACGCCTGAGACCACACCATTCTAATACGTTCAGACGATGCTCCTGTCTTGTGTGTGCTGTACAACATGTTCTGGCGACACAGGATTTGTACACTTGAAAATCGAACACTGTTTTTTCAGTGTGAGTGCGCCTTTTCCCAGACCCTCGTGGATAGCCCTGAGTGCACGAAGTTCCAACAATTCGTGTTGATAGAAGGTGATAGTTGAGCCCAGAAAGATAACGGAGGACAATGTCAGTGCTTAAAAGCTACCTTATGCGGCCCTATACTCTGCAAATGCAGCCAACTTACATGTAGTGAATCTCAGGCGGATGCGTTAACAACCTATACGAACTTGGGATTAACGGCGGGAAAATTGGTGGATGTAGAGGTTTGAAATTGGTGGTGTATACAAATTGAAAAACAAGCGGAAATATTGATTAATAAGTATTATTCTTGTGTTAAGGTTATTCATAAAATGGTACTGGACATATATTGAGTAGTAGTTTTGGTTAAAGTTTGTTAGTTAACAGTATTTTTGAACAGATTAGTAGAGTGGGTGATAAAAGGGTAATCTAGGCTTCGACAAATTGTAAACAAGATTGAGCAAATCTCTTTATTTGATATAGTATATAAGAGATAAAGCAATAAGAGTAACAACTACATATGTAAGATAAAACTGTCAATAGGTATCATTGTTATTAAAAATAAACAAGCGTTTTAGTAGGAAACCCTTGTTTGTTTATATAGGTAGTGTCCAACGTTTCCGCTAGGGAACGGTACCAGTACAGACTAAACTTATCGTTCATGGTAGCATAGGTAGTAAGTTGTTTATAACATAAAGTGTGCTGCAGTTGCTGTACACACAAACAAACAGTCTTTCTAAAGACTAAGTTGGTTTAAACTAAGAGTTGATTTTGACAAATCGTAATATGGCACCTGGCAAGCGGCAAGTGAAGGCAAGAAGGCACTTGGTGTGTAACCACTGCCACAGCTTGGTGGATTTTGCCGTATCGGGGTGGAAAAACTTGGTCAGAGACAACGGAGGAAGGGTTTACGTTCCAATGTTTAAGGTGTTGGAAAGTGGACTGTCTGACAGCAGAGTTAGCTAGGCTAACGGATATTGTGAAGTGGATGCAGAGGAAGGAGGGTGATTGCAAGGACAACAAATGGAGAAAGAACAACAGGAAACATGACATGCAGAAAGGTGACAGGGGAGAAAGTGACAGTAGAGAAGAGGGAGGGACAAGGGACAGGAGATGAGAGTAAGTAGATGCGACAGGAGGTAAGACGAATGGAAGAAAGCAAGTGAGAGGTGAGATCAAACGGAAGTCAATAACAAGGACGACAGACAGGAAGAAAAGAGACCGGAAAGAAAGGAACAAAAGAGAGGATTCGGCAGGGAAACAGCAAATCAAAGCGTCGCCGGAACGAGGAGCTACTCTGAAGCAGTGATCAAGGGGGCATTGAGAACAGAAAGGGTATTTATGGGAGACTCCATTTGCGAGCATGACAGGTGATGATACAAAAGGAGAAGACGTTATGTTTTGTCTTCCGGGGGGGCTATGGATAGAGCATGTGACCGAACGTGGGTAGAGAACGGTATTGGGGCATGGCCAAGGGGGGTCTTTATTAGTACATGTAGGGACGACAGCAGACAGGGATGGAACAACCAAGATAGTAAAGAGATACAGAGTTGGTAGAGACACTGAAGAAGACGAGAGTTGAACAGATCATACTCTCAGGAATCTTGCCAGTGATGAGGGGAAGGGGAACAACATTTAGAAATTGTAAGAGGATGGCAATTAACGGACTATTAGAGCAGATGTGTGAAGAAGAAGGAGTTGGATTTGTAGATTTATGGATTTTTGTTGGTAAAGAAGACATGTTTATGAGAGATGGCCTCCATCTAAGCGGAAAGGGCGCAGCAGTGTTCTCGAGAACCTTCTTCGATCGATGAATAATGGAACAGGTTGCAACTTTTTAAACTAGTTTCGCAGGGGGGATACACAGAGAAGACAAATACTAGAGGCATAGATAAAGATAGCAAAAAGACATCAGCAAAGAACAGCCTGGATCTACGGAATTTGGTTATAAATGTGTTTGTTTAAATGCAATGAGCATAGTAAACAAAAGAAATGAACTAAACATTATGGTAGAAGATATTGACCCTCACATATTAGGTATAACTGAATCTTGGGCCACACCCGATATATCAGATGCCGAATTAGGAATGACAGGGTATGAAATGTTTAGGAAAGATAGATTAGGAAGAAGGGGAGGCGGAGTTATTTTATATATTAAAGAATCATTCCAAGCTTATGAAATAAAGTTAGAAAAAGAAGCAGAATGTGAAGAAGCTGTCTGGTGTAACAGGAAACTCAACATTAACTGTTGGGTTAGTGTATCGGAGTCCAAACATAAGCATGGAAGAGTATGAAAAAATACATAACACTATCAAAGAAGTGAGTAAATGGGACTGTATTATTATGATTTTATCCATGGGCATATACAGTGGACATCTCTGCAATACCGGGAGAGAGGATCAAGAGTTTTTAAATTTAGTACAAGATAGTTTTCTTAATATGTTAGAAGCAACCAGGGGCGAGAAAGTTAGACATAATATTGAGCTCACAGAAGGAATTTGTTGATAATGTCAAGATATGAGCCACTGGGGTGTAGTGATCACAACCAGATACATTTATCATCAAAGGAAGGGAGAACGGAATAGGCAAATAACGTCAAAGTAAAACATTTTCACAAAGGCAGATATAAGGACATGAGGGAACATTAGCAAAGATAGACTGGAATAACACACTGAAGAAAAAGACAGAAATGCTGGAATATTTTAAAGAGTGGAATTGACTGCGTCGTTGATAAATTTGTCCCCTTGAAAACAGGGGAAACGGTCAAAGAAGCACTTATCGAAGGAAGCCATTAGAAAAATCAAGTACAAGCTAATGATGTGGAAGACATATAGACATACCGGAAGTGAAGAAGACTATAGCATTTATAAAGAAGCACTTAATCAAGCTACAGCTGAAATCAGAAATTCAAAGAGAACAAAAAATAGCTTTTAATATAAAACATGACAGCAAGAGTTTTATGCGTATGTTCGAAGTAAACAGAAAGTTCAGGATAAGGTCGGTCCTCTAGAGGGTAGTGATGGAAACATAATAACAGAGGGATTCTAAATGGCAGAAAACCTAAATGAGTACTTTAGTTCGGTGTTTACCAGGGAAGATATTAGTATATTACCAGTACTTGAGACTAAGTTCGAAGGGAGAGAGTTTGACTATTTAGGACAACTAATTGTAACCCCAACAATGGTAGCTATGAAAATAAGAGATATGAAGGATAATAAATCACCTGGAGTGGATGGGATTCCCAAATTACTATTGGAAATTGTAGAACAAATCGCATACCGCTTGCAACAGTGTTCAATTTGTCATTAGAGGGAGGAATGGTTCCGTTAGAATGGAAAGAAGCAAACATTATACCATTATTTAAAAAGGTCTGAGAAACAAGTCAGAGAACTATAGACCAGTGAGGCTTAACATCGGTGATTTGCAAACTATTAGAAAGCCTCCAATTAAAGATCACCTGGTTGATTTTCTTGTTAAAATAAATTGATAAACCATCTCAACATGGCTTTAAAAAGCGAGGTCATGCTTAACAAATATGTTATGTTTTTTGGAAGATGTCACAAAAGTGGCTAGATGAGGGATCACCAGTAGATATAATCTACTTAGATTTAAAAAAGCCTTTGACAAAGTGCCACACCAAAGACTACTACTTAAACTAAAGGCCTATGGCATAGGAAATGGAATATCAACTGGATAGAAAAATGGCCTATTGATAGAAGACAAAGAGTAGTAGTTGATGGGGAGGTTTCAAACTGGAAATCGGTTTTGAGTGGAGTACCGCAGGGATCAGTACTGGGACCTATTTTATTCTTAATATATATCAATGATTTGGATGATGACATAACAAGCAAGGTGTTGAAGTTTGCGGACGACACAAAAGTGTTTAGAAAATTAAAAGTGATGCAGATAGACAGCATTTACAAGATGATCTTAATAAGTTGATAGAATGGTCTGAGAAGTGGCAAATGCTGTTTAATTTTGAAAGGTGTAAGTGCCTTCACACAGGACATGGGAATGAAGAATATACAATGGGTGATACTGTACTAAATACTACCTTAAAGGAAAAGGACTTAGGGTTAACTATTAGTGCTGACATGAAGGTTTCAGAGCAGTGTGGAATTGCAGCAGCGAAGGGAAACCAAATTCTTGGATTAATTAGGCGAAATATAGTGTACAAAGAAAAAGAACTAATAATACCGCTGTATAAAACAATAGTTAGGCCTCACTTAGAATATTGTATACAAGCATGGAGGCCATATCGCAAGAAGGATATTGATATGCTAGAAAGAGTACAAAGGAGAGCAACCAAAATGAAACCAAAAACTCAGGAATATTAGTTATGAAATGCGTCTAAAAGAATGTGGTTTAACAACACTAGAAACCAGAAGATTGAGAGGAGATCAGATTGAGGTGTTTAAAATATTGAATGGATATGAAAATATTGACAGAAATATTGTTTTCACAGTCAAGGAAGAGAGAAGGACTAGAGGACATGGAGTTACATTAGCAAAGAAGCAGTGTAGACTAGATATTAGAAAATTTTCATTTTCACAAAGAACAGTAAACGAATGGAACAGATTATCAGCTGATTGTGTCGGTGCTAGTAGTGTTAATATATTTAAAAATAAAATCGACATATACCTAAGAAGGGCGGGGTATACTTAGATAGATAGGTTGGACTCTCGATAAGCCAAATGGCTTCCTAGTCCACCTGCCATCTAGAGTTGAATCTCTAGTGGCAATCTTGTTAAATCTTGCTAAAAAAACTTCTCAACATGGTTCACTGGATAGGCATAAGTATGACATTTATAAACTAATGTTTGAAGTGGTTCTGTACGTTACTGTATGCAACAAAGCTACAGAATTTATAAACTGTAGAAATAATAGGCCTTGTCGGGCGCCATCATTAAAATGACGGATATTTGAAGTTATTAAAGGTCAGAAGTAGTATAATTTTAATTATCACGTCTAAAAACCCAAAACTGATGTAGTTTTCATAATGTAGATATAATACGTTTATATCAGTTGTTACAACTTTTTTAGGTACATAAATGAAATAGACAACAACGAAATTTGCTGCTGAGACGAAATGTCGCCAAGGCGAAAATTTAATAGGACGTACACAACGAAATGCCTTCATCTGTTCTCTGGGGAGTTCACTCGCAGTTTGGATGTCGACGTTTCTTTTGCATGATAAGTATATGGCCGTGGTATGGCGCAATTGTGTCCGAGTCGCTACTAGCAGTATCGTACTCTGCAGGTTTGTACGATTTTCTTAATTTGCCTAAATGCCACGTCTCATGGGTCATCCGGTCAGGAATTCAAATATGCTGCTGAATAGGACAAGACGGCCACGTGACTGGTAACTTCAATCAGCTAGAGGCTGTCATTTTCATCAGAACATTCATAGTAATTTTATTTTTATTTTATTCACATTCTTACTTCAAATGTTTAATATATATATATATATATATATATATATATATATATAAAAAAAAATATATATAATATATACCCTCTAAAGATGAGACTAGGTGTGTTAATTTTTCAGAGAAATTAATTGAGAGGAACAGACGTCTCAACGCACACAGAGCTTATCGCGTAGTGATAAGAACTTGTCCATTCGACAATCACATGTGTTCAACAGTGAACCTATAATATTCTAACCTATGAAGTTTTGGTTAATTTAGACTCATCAGGTCCTAGGACAATTTCAACTTGACTGCGGCAACTATGAACAACTCTGGTAATTGGCATAAAGTCAAAATGGCCACTGGTCAGATCTTACAAAATACTGTAAAGCCATTTGTCGTAGAATTATGTATAATACTTCCTTTTAGGGGTATTTGGATATGTACATTCCATTTCGGGTGTAAAATTTTCAGTTTAAGGTCAAGGTTAGATGTTGAGGGTCATGTAAAAGTCAAGGTTGACCTCTTGGCGGACAACAAATGGAAATTATATTTTATTTCATTCATGAATATAAATGGATAATCTTATAATATTTGACGCATTTGTGTTCATGAGAAAAAAGTATTCAGTCATAATTAAAATTATTTGAAACAGGTAGTCACACATGTTACACAAATATAATTACTTATACTGTCATTCAGATTTTGTATGAAGGAACTTTTTGCATAACGTAATTTTGTATGAAAGTCATTGTGTCTATGTTACAGGATGATATATATATATATATATATATATATATATATATATATATATATATATATATATATATATATATATAAAATAAAAATATAAGATTACATCTGGTTACATCTTAATAAGTGCAAATAATACGTAATAATCTTCATAATAATCATTTACCTATTCCCACTCATCATCCAGATAATCATGATTAACAAAAAACACCCTCGACATCATCATGGACTCCACGCTTCATCCTCTCATCCTCCAAATCATTCTCTTCAGCATTCTCCATCTCGATACCCTCCTCGTCTTCAGCCTAAACCTCTTCTGAGTTGGTGTATGGATTGCAGGCGCCGTCTTCGTCAGAGCAGTGGCTATGTGATATGCATGTAAGATGTTCTTTGTTGCAGCCACATACTGCATGCAGTGCTGCATTTCTTGCCTTGCACTCTACACTCACAGTGAATCACATCACATAGGTACGGTGGACCTAGGTCAGCCTCAGCAATAACAGGAGCTGGGACGCCATCCCAGATCTCTTAGCCGAACTGTGTGATATCGGCTGACTCGTCAGGTGGGGCTTGCTGGTCTGCTGCTTTCCACAGCAAGGCCTACAGATTGGACCGCAGCATGTAGAGGAATAGATTAGCTGATGTTGAGGCAGGGCTTTGACTTTGGGACTTTTCTTCTTCTTGATAAAAAGTATAAAGCGGGCAGACTCTAAGGATGTCCCCAGTAGCTGACCATACAGTGCAATGAAAAAAGGTTTTTGCCAGCGTCGCGCCCACTTCCCTTTCCTTCGAAATCGTCAGCGAGGAAGGTGTTTAGCGGATTGATCTTGGCTTTGGAGTATGAATGTGAGGTCATGTCGCAACTCGCTAGGGCATGCAAGCCATGCTACTGCAGACACTGTGGCCCAGCATTGTCATATCCCAACGCTCCATTTGCATGTTGCACCGCATCTCCTCTCGATACACCCAACATACCAGTAGGACAAACACGTCTGTGTCTTCAGTAAGTACACAGATCATGATTTTGTTATCGAGTTGGCCGCATCAATGAAGTTGAAGATCGTGGTGAACTCATTATCAAAATGTTCCGTCGTCACGAGACTCCTTCGTCAAGATCTCTCATGTATTGAACGTAGACAGTCACTAGACATACATGTGCCAGGTTCTGCTTATTGTTCTTGCTCTTCCTAATGCATTGTGTGTATGTGTCTCTTATTACAAATGTTCTGCCCGGAAATTTCAAATGTTCATCATAGTGCGCAATAAATCTGTTCCACTAATAAGTATGTTTGGGTGATTTTTGTCTTCCTATTACGTCACACTAATAATTTTAATAAAATAGATTCATTCTTTGTCACATATCTGCAATGACTTTCATGTATATATGATTACTTAATGCAACAAATTCCCTCAAAGGGAAATATGAATGTCAATGTTATTAACGATACTTGTATTATACACATTGTGTAACATGTGTGACTATGTGAGTCAAATAATAAAAATTATGACTGAATACTCTTTTCTAATGAACAAATTTGTCACATAGTGTAAGATTATCCATTTATATTCATGAATAAACAGAAATAAAATTTCATAGAAGTTTCCATTTGTTGCCCACCAAGAGGTCAACTTTGAACTTCCCTGACCTTCAACATCAGAAATGGATTCTACATAACCAAATACCCATAAAAAGACGCATTACACATAATTCTAAGTTAAGTAGTTCTAAACTATTGTTTTTAAGATCTGAACAGTGGCCATCTTGGATTTATGCAAATTACCAGAGTTACTCATAGTTGCCGTTTGAGCAGTCTGGCTGAATTTGTCCTAGGACCTGATGAGTCTAAATTAATCAAAACGTTCATAGGAAAGAACGTATATAATTTCACGATTGAACACATTAGACTGTCAAATGGGCAAGTACTTAAAATTACTCTGCGAAAACCGTTGGGTGCATTGAAACGTCTATTCCTCTCATAGGATTTCTCTGACATTTCGACACAGTTGTTTTCTCACCCAACTTCACCATTGTAGAGGGCATGCGAGATTGTGAAAAATACAAATTAAGAGAGAGAGAGAGAGAGAGAGAGAGAGAGAGAGAGAGAGAGAGAGAGAGAGAGAGAGAGAGAGAGAGAGAGAGAGAGAAGAGAGGAGAGAGAGAAGACAGACAGACAGACAGACAGACAGACAGACAGACAGACAGACAGACAGACAGACAGACAGACAGACAGACAGACAGACAGACAGACAGACAGATAGATAGATAGATAGATAGATAGATAGATAGATAGATAGATAGATAGACAGACAGACAGACAGACAGACAGACAGACAGACAGACAGACAGACAGACAGACAGACAGATAGACAGACAGACAGACAGACAGACAGACAGACAGACAGATAGATAGATAGATAGATAGATAGATAGATAGATAGATAGATAGATAGATAGATAGATAGATAGATAGATAGATAGATAGAGAGAGAGAGAGAGGGAGAGAGAAGAGAGAGAGACAGAGACAGAGACAGAGACGGAGACAGAGACGGAGACGAGACGGAGACGAGACGGAGACGGAGACGAGACAGAGACAGAGACAGAGACGGAGACGAGACGGAGACGGAGACGAGACGGAGACGGAGACGAGACGGAGACAGAGACGGAGACGAGACAGAGACGGAGACAGAGACAGAGACAGAGACAGAGAGAGAGAGTTTTTTCTAGGCGATAAGTCACATATAAATCAATCAATTATATAACAACGGTATTCATCGTGTATTTCCACGCACCTGGCAGCAGTACTATGATCGCCAGCAGTGATCCTGTGCATAGATTTCCGGTTGTTCAGAAAAGATGCAGTCGTTAAAAGCCTCAAAATTTCTATAATCCTGGCAGACATAACAGGCTCTAAGGCTGAAGAAGAAACAGTTAATAGTTTCAGAGTGACAAACCGTAATTATGTTGTTTAGCTACAATCTGTGTAAGTATCACTAAGATGTGCGAGATATGTAGAACAAATGGGGGACGAAAGGTATGGGGGAGAAAGGTTAGCAAGGAAAACAGATGTCTGGTGAGTACACTGAAAAGGGTGACCATATACACAAATTCTTTAATTCGTGGTGTTTGGAGCATTGTCAGAATGGTTAATAATAGCCAAGTATTTTAACATACATTTTTATTTACTATCGGTTTTTTATTTTAGAATTCCTTTTTAAGTTACGTGTATTTTAATGTATATGCTTTAAACGTATTACGTAAAATTTTCCAATGATTATTTAAATAAAATGTTTTACCGTTGTACGATAATATGATATTGTGTGGAATTGTTGATTTTATTGTGAATGTACATGTACAATCCAACTGAAAAGTTGCCGTATAATAAACTTATCTCTCTATAGAACCCGAAACAGTGTTATAAGGATCGGAATGATGATATAGAAAGAAATACACTTCAATATTTGGATTCCACCTACTTGTATCTGTATGTTAACTTCGTTTCTACCCTAGACATACGTATCAAACTATACAATTGCCAGCAGCTCTTTCCCAATCTGATTATATCTAGTTTCAACTGATGTGCTCGTGATGTAAACGCTATAGGGCCTGTAAGTGGGTCACGATTCACGGCGAGACTCCGCGCGACTGGAGCTGATTGGGGACTGGACACAAGAATAATATTCTAACGATGGATGACATTGTAGTTTCCGACTGAGGAATACTAGGAAATCAGTTCTTAAATATCTTGTGTTATACCTTTCTTATCTTAAATGTCCGATTTAATATTGAGTTTACCACATTATCATAGACATATAGCGATTTACGTAGTGCAAATAATAAACACGATTTTAGGCCGTATGTGTCTTTTACGGGATTTGCATTTTGCATTGCTGTACGTTGTGGTTTCGATAAGCACTTATATCTAACAAGTTGTATAAATGCACATAATCAAAATACATGTATACGTTTGTCCCAAACAGGTTGTACTGCGCGAAAAATGGCACTCTTCATTATTAGTCAACATCGCCAAACACAAGTACTTGCCGCTAATGCCATGGCAACCACCATAATAATCGATTAAAATTCATGATTTCCGTGATCATTGTCACCGGCAAAGTGTTCCATTGCTTCTCTGCCTGTAATAATCCTTCGGATAATATAACTGAAACACGCTATTTGGGAACAGTTCGATTATTACAAACAAAAACAAAACAAAGTCCTATATGTTAACATGGAGAATATGGATGTCCTGCCCCCAACAGCCCCCAGCATCGTTTTCGCGCGCGAGACTTACACGCCCTATTGGTGGCTTCAACTACGTCAGTGCTGCAGCAATGCCAGACTGCGAGGCGTCACCCTGTGAAGTGACGTTGTCCGCCAGACTGTGGTACTTCAATACCGAAGACCGCATCATTTATCTGCTTGAACGCCTTCTTCTGCTCTTGGCAAGTCGATGTCGTGGAGGGCGAGCAAGTTCTCGCGGATGTTCTGTGATCTCTGTCAACACCGGGAAGAACCGTGCTAGGAAAGTCACCTTTCCAACCGGTCATTGCTCGGCCGTGCAGTAGAAAGAAAAGATGACGCCTGGTGTCGCGATTCCTAAGAATGGTGAGTTCGTCTGGCGCAGCTGAAACGTCTCCGTATTTAGTCATAAATGCATCTCTTCACAGTGATCCAGGAATATGAGTAGGCTATGTTCGTGATCCATGGTTGCACACATGGTCGAACCACAGCCAATCATTGCAAAATCATTTACCACCACTTCAACTCCGGCGAGGCCTTCGTTCAGTTCGTCATGTTCCTCTGGGACACGTCCGGTGCACTAGTGATTACAAAAGTCATCCGCTTCCAACCATATCATCCGAACGGTGAACTGAAAGTTGTTAGATGTCGTTTAAGGAAATGTCCAGAATCGTTACAGACTTCACGTGTGGTAAAAACCGCTGCTTCATGCAGTCGTGTCGCGATGTTTTCGATCGTGCAAAGGGGGTAGTGCTTTCGCTGACCAGCAGCATTCGGGTACTTTGAATCAAGGCAAATCCGCAAGTTTCCATTCTTCATTTGCACAACCACCATTGGCGAAACGATATCCAAGGAGTTGGTTGTGTCGCCGGAGCCAGCATATCCTGTTACACCCTATCATCCAATGTAGACTATGGTGTGTTTATGTGTTCGACATTACCACTTGTTGGCGAGTTGCCGCAACTCTGTGACGTACTGGTCGGACGTTTCGCCGGACTTCCTGTTGGCGCATAGAACCTATAACACCAAGCTGCACATTTCCTCTCGGCCGACAACACCCATCACACTCGTCCATCACCGCCCGGATCGCGTCTGTTGCGGTGCTCCACTGGAAGGTGGAGAACACACCTCGCCTCGCCGACGCTCCCATCACTTCAGCAGCCTATACCTTTGCACTGGCTGCATCGTATCGCCCAACTCTATCGCACGTGCGCAGTGTTATGAATAGCAAGCGGCTCTGCTGCCGGAGGTTATGAAGCGCAAGCCACACTCTACCGTGTAACCGCTGCCACCTAACAGCGTCATCAACAAAGTGCCCCTTTTTGTCATCAACTGTCTAAAAAGACCAGGTCCGCTGCATTGCAAGACACCTCCAGCAGCATTAACTTTTAGAGGAGGGTACACTAACAACTTGCCAAAGATGAGATCTTCTCCAGTAATCAGGCATCAACTATCGCCAGACAGGCACCGCACTAGGCTACTCACTCTCGTGACTCGGCCTCAATTACCTGAACAGCGAGGTGACCGTATTAGCGAAAATGTTCCTATATTATGTGATTACGGGGAGTGTCGGACAGTCACTGTGCTAGGGTTATCGTAACTGTGAGGTCGGTAATACCGCGGTGACACTAACACGGAGATCGTATGCAAGTGACCAATAACTTGTACGCACACAGTGTTTCCACTTATCCAAGTCGGGAACAAACAAGACACCCACTTTGACAGTTTGGCTGGCTGAAACCAGTACTTCGTCGATATTAATAGCTTTGTGAATAACTAATTCTGCAATTGAAGATTAGTGATATTTGCGAAGTGTTGTCGATTACTCACCCAGTTGGCGGTGTTCGGCAGAACCTGGTCGCAAAGTCATTGACCGCCTGATAGCGTAGACACGTCTCATATTCGAAATGACCAAAATACTTCTTACACGGTTTACATTTGGCCATCCTGCAAGATAAACCAGGTGATACGTAAATTATAACAACGGGGTAATCGGCGATGTTAATCCACCCCGTGAATTTCCAAGCTGGTCTCTGCTTATCTACTAAACCACCTTCTCATCTCAGTTACCCTAAAGCTAGGATCACATGCAAGGATACGGCATACGGATGTGGCATGCGGCAAAACACTGAAGGGAAACTAATGTAAGTAATCCCATCCCAAACATACATAAGCGGACGAGTTGTCTCGCGCGGTTGCGGCAAATTGAATTGCTCGATATAGCCATTCATTGTATCCGCACAGGAATCGGACAGGGAATTCCTTAACGTGACGTGACTCGGGGTATTTCCAATTCGGTATGCCGCATCCGTAAGCACTTATCCTCACAGTGTAAATATATATGGAGAGCGACATTGCGGATCAGTTATGGATAGCTATCATAGGCGCGCTTGACCATGCCCCATATGTTTATCATTCTAAACACAAGCGAATGCGGGCATCTCAGATTTTCGCTGGGCGTCCATTTGCGAAGTAATTTATCAAACTAATGGTATTATTCTTGTTGTCTTGTTAGACGGGAGGCGAGTCAGACCGGAGGTAAATATTTTAAAAAGTAGGTGGATAAAATAGTCACCGCCTTTGTTTATATGGTATATATAATAATATACTTTACATCAGTTATGCTGTTCGTCGGGCATTTGATGTGGAATGAAAATGATACTTGTTATGTCTACACACTTTTCCATGTGACTTATTCTTCTTCTACGTGCTTAATGAACATAATCCGTGAGTCTGGACTTTGCTGATTTGTTATTGTGCATGTTCGTGTACCACTGACCTGAGCCAGGTGAGGTGTGACGTTTAGAAATGTGGATTTTCATTTGATTGATCCAGTGTCATGAATTATGTTTTGTATTGAGACCAACTGGAGATATAAACATTAATAGTTTACTGATGCCTTGATCATATGTTGTACTTTTTTTCAGTCAAGTCCATCCATATAGGAAAAGGTGCTACATTGAAATGCGAGTTTGCTCTAGTTGCCAATCAATAGTTCGATGGGCGTGGTTAAGAAAGCTTATGGTAGCTTTTCATAAATGATTCGCCGTCATACAAACGAGACACGGTTCTACCACATATTAAATCAGTTTTCGAAAACGAGACGGGAAGTAAACAAAGACACGTGAGTCGATATAATATATAGTTAACATATTCTATGTTACAAAAATTGTGTCTTTATATAAAAATTATAATATAACGTCTGGAGACACAAAGACATCCGTAAGTACTATACCTTTATACTGCTTGCT
>JAODUO010000212.1:227500-282500 GCA_025642075.2 Ridgeia piscesae | reverse complement strand
TAATTTGTTAGCATTTCCTGAAGATTCAAAACAGTAACTAATTAATTTGTACTTACATGAAACAGAGCCATTGTACCCTATACGAGTTGCAGTGTTATTTATAATGTACTTATATATAGCAATACTACAGTAGGGCCGACAAACTATATTCTGCGATATCCAAGTAATTTTTCAAAAACATGCTGCTTAGCGTGATATGTGACGTCACAATTAAATTCCTACGTACAACTATAGTCCGTCTAGTCGCGCGGACAATACGTTAACCTGAAGATCTATTAGCGCAAATAGCGTGCCTAAATGTGGTAACAGAAAGAGAGAAAGGGCGACACATACCTGGTGCGAGACATTTAAAGAAGATCTGACAGAAATAGAAATTAGTTGAAAGCTAACGAAATGAGGAAATGCTGTATAATCACCTTCTAGGTGTCTGTCCCATCTCAAATCCAGTTTCTGCCTCATCATATTATGATTGTTATTGGATCTCATAGTAAATAGGCCATATACATTTAATCACATAAACAAGAAACTGTGAGCAAAAGATGTCTTCAAACGGATTTGTGCCAGGTAGAATCACAGGCATAGTACTTGTAGGTCTCTCAGCAGCGTACGATAAACCAACGGACACTGCTCAAGCAGGTTAACAACATGACAACGGACCACCACTCGGTTTGCATGGTTCCCACGATTATAGACAGCTCCCAGATGTACATACAATGATTACATTATGTTTTATCGCACAGTGATGAATATAAACACAACGAGGCCAAAACCGAGTGGTTTCGTTAGGCGCATAAAGTGATTATCATCTTACGAATCGTTTATTTATTTGTTTATTTAATTTTTGAATTGAATTTATTTCCAACAGCATTATCCCACATACGATACATAGCTAAAGCATTTCAACATTCAGAATGTTCTTCTGACGGAAATTACTACAAGGATTCAGTAGTATTTGGATATTGGTTCCAATCACAAAGGCCCTGTGTTTTAAAGACATGCTTTTTGACTGGTGTTTCATCGTCTGCGGAAAGTACCGTTTCGATTTAAATTGTGTATTTTATATGTTAAATAAATAATTATTCTGAACCCCGAGCTGCATACTTAACGTAACATTATGAACAGCAAAAGACGATCACCCGGGTGCGACTTCGCCTTTCCGGATACAAATTTGGTTAATACGGTATCTTTTTTAAGGTCATGATACACTATCAGGCAGCGCCATAAGGGATGGAAGTGCGACTATGGGAAAAGGTCACCCTTTCCCTGTTTCACCGAGGTGGGTGCTTGTTTAGTTGGCTAACGGATCGACCGTTTCTGATAAAAGTAGCGCATGTTGTATCGCCATCACACACCAGTAAGTAAGTAAGTAAGTACGCACGTAAGTAAGTAATGTAATATAATATAATGAATGTATATATATATATATATATATATATATATATATATATATATATATATATATATATATATATATACTATGGTATGCAGGTATTGCAGTACCTCAGGTATTGCAATACCTCAGGGAGTTTGACGCCCCTGCCATGCAAAGTTGTAAACCACTGCCTTGTGGTATAGGTTCTTGACAGAATCGAAGGCCAATGGAGCAAACCCTAACCAGAAAACCTTGTCACTGTGGCAGCATCAAGGGCGGTTGATGTATGGAACTCCCAACATCTCTCGACCAGCCATTACAGGGACAAATAGTTTGCGCCTGTCTACACATGTTCTTGCTGGTGTGAGACCTCTGTTTTCTCCCCAAGAGAGAGCCGCTCGTTACCTGCAAAAGCCAGCGGCACTTCAAAACTATTTGCTGGCAGCTTGCATGAAATGTACAACTGTACGAAACACCATACCGGATCGGCCGTCGCCCGGGTTACCAAGGACCGCGCTGCAAAGAAGAAGACAACTGCTGATAAATGCACAATGGAACGTCAGGACTCTCCTCGACCGAGAAGCAGCTGACCGACCAGAAAGACGTACGGTACTAGTAGCAATGGAACTTGCCAAATACAACATCGACATCGCAGCCCTATGTTAAACATAGGTGGTAGTCTCAAAGACTTGGAATATTTTTCTTCTGGAGTGGCACACCCGAAGGAGAAAGAACGGAGGCCGGAGTAGGATTTGATATCAAAAAGGATATCGTCACAAAACTGACAGAAATGACACGGCCAGTAAGTGACAGAATCATGACGATGAGAGTGCGTCTGAGCAAGGACAACTTTGCTCCAATTATCAGCGTATACGCTCCAACAATGACAAACCCAGATGAAAACAAGGAGGCCTTCTACAACCAGCTGGTAAGTGTGCTCAGTGGCATCCCTCGTACAGATAAGCTACTGCTGATAGGAAACTTCAATGCGAGGTTAGGAAGAGACAATAACAAGTGGCCCTTGGTCATGGGCAAACATGGGATTGGGAAATGCAACTGCAATGGCGAGCTTCTACTGGCTCTCTGCTTTGAGTTCGAAGTGATAGTGACGAACACCATGTTCAAGCAGAAGGATGTATGCAAGACCACTTAGATGCATCATCGTTCCGGACACTGGCATATGATCAACTACATCATATTGAGGTGTCGGAATAAGATGGACATCCATAGTACCCGAGCCATGAGTGGCACTAACTGCTGGACCGATCATCAGATGCTGAGGTCAGAAGTGGCTTTCAGAATACGACAAAAGCACAACCGACAAGTAAGCCGACCAAGTTCAACACAGCAAAACTAATTACCATCAGCCATAGGGAGAGTTTTGAGCAGGAGACGGACAGTGCTCTCGCCCAATGGGAGAAGAAGGAAAGTTCAACACCAGACGAGGAATGCGCAGCTCTGCAGCATGTCGTATACAACACAGCCAAAACATATATTGGCAAGCCAGACAGAAAACACCAGGACTGGTTCGACCCCAACGACCAGGAGCTACATACTCTTATGAGCAGAAGAGACCAAGTGCCACAAGAGTGTTGCAAACGAGGAACGCTAGATTCACCACTGCAGCATATAACGATGCCTGCAGATTGCTACAAAAACGAAGTCCGATTGGTGGGAAAGGAAGGCAGTGGAGCTGCAGAGAGCTGCTGACAGAAACAACATGAAGGGCTTCTACGATGACCTGATGGAAATGTGAACCTGAAATCAACAGATGGAATGGAGACCTTCTCTGACAGCAAGAAAGTTGTGACAGGATGGAGTGAACACTTCCAGAACACCTCAACGTCCATGGCGACATAGATCATATTATCCAGCAGCGCATTACGAATACAAGCTTCGATGAGATTCCAACCATGGATGAGATGGCTAGAGCAATCGCTGATCTGAAAGATGGCAAAGCACCTGGGGGTGATGTAATTACTGCTGAAGTATGGAACACGAAGGAGACAATCTGTTCCGCAGACTGCACCAACTAATCACCAATGCCTGGGAGGCGGGCTTTGTACAACAAGCATGGAAGGATGGGATGCCAGCATTGTAACCATCTACAAGAAAGGTGATCGAACAGACTGTGGGAACTATAGAGGAATCTCTCTTCTTTCCATAGCAGGCAGGGTCTTCGCCAGGATCGTCCTAAACAGACTATCTACCCACATAACACCTAAGGTAGTTCCGGAGACACCATGTGGCTTCAGAGGTAACCGGAGCACCGTGGATACGATATTTTGTCTCCGACAGCTACAAGAAAAGCGCATTGAGCAGGCCTGACCACTGTATATAGTATTTGTCGACTTCAGTAAGGCGTTCGATACAGAGGAAGTATGGATGCCCTGAGAAATTCACAACTATGATCGAGGCTCTGCATGTTGGAATGATGGCAAGTATTAGTGTTGGAGGGGAAATCTCGTAATCGGTCAGTGTTACTAATGGGGTCATGCAAGCTTGTGTACTGACCCCCACGAGAAATGGGGGATAGCGTCTACATACAGTCCAGACAGACCGCTGACTTATTCAACATTAGTAGTATAGTAGGATCCTATCAACACGTCGGTGGAGCGGTGGTGGAGCGGGGAGCGGTGGCGGTTTGAGAGGTAGTTTGAGAGGTAGTTTGAGTCGCGGAGGCGCGGAGGAGTGGAGGGTTAGGGTTAGGGTTATTGTGTCTTTTTAAAACTACACCAAACAGAACTTAACGCGGCGCCCTATGCAGTGTGCGCTCTCCTGGTAGTTAGGTCCCGCGTATGCGACTAACATACCTGGTCCTCCAAATCCAGTGCGGTTTAGGGTTAGGTTATGGATAGGGTAAGAGGAGGAGAGGATGCTCGTAGGCGTTGAGGCGCGGAGGAGGAGGAGGTTTGAGAGGTAGTCTGAGAGGTAGTTTAAGATGAGGAGGTGGAGGAGCGGTGGCGCGCTTTGGCGTGCTTTGGTGCGCTTTGGCGCGGTGGAGCGGAGGAGGTCAAAGGTCAAGGTCACGTGCCAAGGTCAATCATCATCATCACGTTCTGCACGTAGGCCACTTGGGTCACTTTCTCCAGGTTCCTCGTGTAGGCCACCTTGCGCAATGTTATTGTTTTATATCAATGTTATATAACTGGGCTAATGCAACTGGAGGGGGAAGGTAGAAGGTTATAAGTTATTGTGTCTTTTTAAAACTATACCAAACATGACTTAACACAGCGCCTTATGCAGTGTGCCATCTATCCCGGTAGTTAGGTCCCTCGTATGTGAATAATATACCTTCACCGATGCACCGCTACTGTAACTAGACCTTCGCCGGTTACTAAGCAACCAGCAGTAAATAAAAAACAATGCAATACGTTGTATCTGTGACGTAGTGGCCCTAGCTTGACAAGTCTGGGCACGTTTATTCATATGGTGGTATCACTTCATATCCAGTATGGTCACAAAATTGTATTTCACGCGTCGCAACCATGTAGGTCACATAGGTCACATTCTCTTGGTTTCTTTCCTACGTATGCGACTAACATACCTAAATATCCAGTGCGGGTGTAACACGGTGCTTGTCTATCTACCGAAGCTTGCTGCCCTGGCAGTCAGGTGATGTTTGTTCTCATCGAGGGAAGCTGACTCAGTCAGCATCAGTTACAGTGCGTCAGTGGACGACGTTGTAGGATTGCAAGTGGTTCATACACTACGCTACGGCAAGTCACCGAGTCAGCTGTTGGTGTAAGCGATATTAACCGTCAACTGTGCGACTTGCAAGGGCACCGTTACTGTAAGTAGACCTTTGCCGGTTCAACTATATGTTGCAACTATATGGCAAGTCTGGGCACGTTTATTCATATGATGGTATCACTTCGTGTCCAGTGTGTAGGTTACATAGGTCATGTTCTCCACGTATGGAACTTTTCGTTCGTGTGCGCGAGCGTGTCCGTATGTGTCCGTGTGTGCCCGCGTGTGTCTGTGTGTGTCCGTGTTTGTTCATATATGTTCGTGTATGTCAACGTGTGACCGAATGTGTTTACAGACACGATGAGTTTACAGACACGCTATGTTTACAAAACAAAACAAAACAAAACAAAACAAAGCAAACAAAACAAAACAAAACAAAACAAAACAAAACAAAACAAAACAAAACAAAGCAAAGCAAAGCAAAGCAAAGCAAAGCAAAGCAAAGCAAAGCAAAGCAAAGCAAAACAAAACAAAACAAAACAAAACAAAACAAAACAAAACAAAACAAAACAAAACAAAACAAAACAAAACAAAACAAAACAAAACAAAACAAAACAAAACAAAACAAAACAAAACAAAACAAAACAAAAACGGACAAAACTGAAAAATCAAAACAAAAACCGGACAAAACTGAAAACATCAAAACAACGTCCTATCTTTTAACATGGAGGAAATGAACAAAACGGATAAAACTGAAAAAACAAAACGAAAACGGACAAATCTGAAAAACTAACAAAAACAGACAAAACTGAAATAAAACAAAAAACTGACAAAACTAAAAAACAAAACTAAACAGACCAAACTGGCGTGTGCGTGTGTGTGCGCGCGCGGGTGTGTGCGTCTGTGCGCGTACGTGTGTGTGTGCGCGCGTGTGCGTGTGCGCATGTGTCAGACACGACAAGTTTACAGACACAGTGAGTTTACAGACACGTTATGTTTACAAAACAAAACAAAACTCCGCTCGAGCGCAGTTTGGTCTCAAATATTTTCGATCAGTGAACCCCAACTTGTTTTCTACGTCAACCCTAGTTAACCTAAATAAATGCAGTCTAACCCTTGTTAGTGGTTGTTTTGTCCGCTAGATGGCGCTGGCGTCTAATGTAGTGTTATGGTTATCCGCCAGATGTGGTTAGCGTCTAGTGTCTAGCGTCTAGCGTAGTGAGGTCGCAACCGAATATTTTGTTAGAAACCAACATTTTTCTAGATTTGGCTGGAGAGTTACGATAATCACTTAGTAAAATACGAGTACTAGTCATGATTATCACCTCAAAACGTTAAGTTATGTTATAGCTGTGGTCGAAAACACAATTTTCCCGAAGTTGTGTTTTCCACGTGAGAGGATTCGTCCCTTTTATGGAAGTTATGTTTTTGCACGTGACCGGAAGCGACATTTTTACAGAAGTTATGTTTTACACGTGATAGGAG
Source organism: Ridgeia piscesae (assembly GCA_025642075.2). Classification (NCBI taxonomy): domain Eukaryota; kingdom Metazoa; phylum Annelida; class Polychaeta; order Sabellida; family Siboglinidae; genus Ridgeia; species Ridgeia piscesae. The sequence goes on along the minus strand of JAODUO010000212.1, from coordinate 275,953 downwards.
CCTTATTTTGACAGAAGTTATGATACGAATATGGTCTGAAGTGAAAAGATTCCTCTTTCTATCTCATTGAGTCGCTAAATGTTATGAAATTACCACGTTGCCTTTAGTAAACAAGAATATTTGTCAAGATTATGGCCTCGAAACACAAAAAGGTATGTCACGACTGTGACCGAAGCAGCTATTTGACTAATCTCTACATACCCACCCCCCTTGCCGTGAGATATCAAGCTTTATGTATGCATTGGAAAGAACAGTATGACATAGTAATAGCCAAACTCTGTACATTGATATAGATGTATATTTATGATATAGATGGATATTTCCAAAAGGGCAAACTACTCACATTCAGGTTGGAGCAAAATACAGTGAAGTCCCCCTTGAAGAGAGTATAAGAGAAGAGCAACATATAAATGGAGAGCAGAACAATGTTATGATATTCAAAACGACATCAAGAAGACTTATGACATTTTGAAAGACCAGACATCAGCGAAGAGAGGGATATACCCACCACCCAAAACAAATCTGGTAAGTGCCTTATAAACGAACAAAACATTCTCAAGCGCTGGAGTGAATACTGCTCAGAAATGTACAACTACATGATCGACGGAGTACCAGCGTTAGTAACTCCCCACAGACCATTGAAGACGACGAGTTTGTGATGTGGAAGTTGACGCTGCAATGACATGTCTAAAACAGGAAAGTCAACTGGAATTGACAAAATGACAGAAGAACAGCAATGTAAATTTGGGGGAAAGCCTTGATTACCACCATCGCCCCATTGACTTGTCATTTCACAAGAACAACACCTTACATGTGTGCTAAAATAATAGAACAATCAACCCACCGACCAAAGTCAGGCTGAAGATATTACTCAACAGACTCAATCCACCGGAGGAATATACCATCCCTGTAGAAGAAGATGGGCTTTGGAACAGGACGGAATAGTAGTGAACAGCTCTTCCACTTGAGTAGAATCATTTGTGAGTAATACCTTCAACGTCAGCAATGTCTGAAAGAAAACCTTTGATAGGACGAGCATGCGACCAAGAAGAAGGATGACATTAACTCAAATCCTGCCTGAATCATTGAACATTTATACGACAAAGCCACCAGTACAGTCATAATCAATAGCAGCACTGGAGACGGGTTTTGAACAACAGTTAGAGTTCAATAAAGATGCTTATTATAACATGCCCTGTATAATATCTTTCTAGAAAGGATCATCACCGAAAATCATCAAGCACTGCCAGAGTCGTAGGCAGAACAACCGATGACTTCGACGGCTTACCAGGAGAAGGACAATAAATATTAGAGTTGTTTGAGTGCATCGACAATGTCTCAACAGCACGCGGCATGGGGATCAGTACCGAAACACCGAACTGATGACCAACAACAAAGAAGGCATCAATATAGAGTTCAAAGTAAACGCACAGACTTGAAAAGAACACAGTTTCAAATTATTGGGATCACTTATCGCATACGAGGGTTGAAAACCTAATATGAACCACCTTTCATAAATGCCCATTGTTTTTATCTGTATCGTGTATGTTAAGATTATTTTATTTTTACTATTTTACTTCTTTGTATTTAAGCATGTATTTTATGTATTTATATATTGTCATATAATTAAACTTATCCTTTGTAAATATATTATCCCATGTTGTATGAATGTTGTAAATGATATGTGAATAGCCCGGCCATCCAAAATAGTGTAACCTAAGAATGTCACCGAACTATAATAAAATTATCAATCAATCAATCAATCAATCAATCAATCAATCAATCAATCAATCAATCAATCAATCAATCAATCAATCAACAATCAATCAATCAATCAGTCAATCAATCAATAGCCAAGATTGCATAGACAACAACAGCACTTAGGAGGTTGACACTCACATGGAACGACGTAATACCAATATCAGTTTGATAATAAGGCTGGTGCGCTCCCTAGTCATGCCTATTTCTTTCTGTGCAATTGAAATATGGACCCACTCGATAGATGTACAGAAAACAATACAAACTACATCATTCTATTTATATAAATTGTAAACGTTTCGTATATAAGGAAATCAAATAGACAACGAACATCTTACGAGAGGAAACATTGCCAAAGCAAAGTTTTAATATAACATACAACGAACAGCTTCATACGAGATGATAACAGTCGACAAAAGCGAAGTTTTAATATAACTTACACTGCGAAATTCTTTCGTCATTTCACAGGAGCACCCACTCGCTATTCTGTCGCCATAATGTGTCGTTGTTGTGAGCGGTCAGAATGTGCCGCCTATGTCGAGCCATAGTTATGATAACGATGATGCGATGGTATCTTAGCCACTACTAGCAATACTGTATGTTTTGGGTTTTGATGATTTCTGGATTTGCCTAAGTCAGATTATTCCTGTTCTTCTGGTTGAACGGAATCCGTTGCGCTTTACCGTAGTATGGCGTGTCAGCGATACGAACGCCCTTTGTGTGTGTGAGATGCTATCCTCCGTATTGAACTTCGCAGGCTTCTGGTGATTAATAGAACTGTCTATGGAACGGTCTTCTTCCTGGTCTGTTGGCATTCCGGCTGCAGAAGAAAAGACGGTCGTGTAACTGTTGAATTCAGTCATCAGCTAGTAAAACCATAATAACATACTAATATTCAAAACTTACACATTGATCTACACTGTAGATGCATACATATTCGAAAGAAGGAAATATTTTCGAACGGTCAATGTACCCACGTTATGAATTCCCACCAGACCACTAAAAGACCAACAGAGACGAAGAGCTACTAAATTGCCACCAGACCACAACAAAACCAATAGAGACCTAGAGCTACTACATTTCCACCAGACCACTAAAAGACCAACAGAGACCCATATTTACTACATTGCCACCAAACCAATAAATGACCAACAGAGACCCAGAGCTACTACATTGCCACCAGTCCACCACAAGACCAACAGAGACCCAGAGTTACTACATTGCCACCAGACCACCACAAGACCAACAGAGACCCAGAGTTACTACATTGCCACCAGACCACTACAAGACCAACAGAGACCCAGAGCTACTACATTGCCACCAGACCACTACAAGACCAAAAGAGACCCAGAGTTACTACATTGCCATCAGACCACTACAAATACACAGATAAATAAAGATAAATACACAGACTTGAAACAGTAAACAGTTTCAAATATTTGGTATCACTTATCGCACACGAGAGTTCCAAACCTGATATAATAACCAGGACTGCATTGACAACAACAACACTTAGAGGTTGAAAATCATATGTAACGTCAGTTCGAGAACAAGGCCGGTGCACTCCGTCGTGTCCATCTCTCTGTGTGCATCTGAAATGTGGATCCTCTCAGCGGACGTACAGAATAAGTTTCCGGTTTTCGGACGATCTTGTTCATATTGTACGAAGACCATGTTACTAACGAAGACGTTTGCTACAGTCGGAACGTGCGATAGACATGATGGGCATAACGACGTGGTGCGGCCACGTCCCACGATCATCTCACCTCGCAAAGACAATCATGAAAAGTGCAATGACAGGTGGAAAAGAAGAGACGGTAAGAAGAAAAGGCAGGAAGACAACATAAAACAGTGGATAGCGCTGTTACCTATGCCACACATCCGATGCATCATGGGAATTACATAGAGAGAGACCCCCTTGCAAAAGGGAATATTCAAAAGAACATGCTTGCTAAGCATCTACAAATACAAACACACGTAATATGGAGAGATCACGTGGCTCGCATATGTGAAAACATCATAGAAATTAAACTTCTGATGAGAGACGGAGAGAAACTTTTTTGAGAGTCAGACAGAGAGATAAACGGACGTACTGACAGACAGAAAGAAAGGAATGTAGAGAGTACTGACGTGGTTGCTACTCGAAGGTTGACTGGATACATCAGTTGAATTCGCTACGTCACAGTATGTTTACAATACAAACGCATTACATTGCATGTGACCGCCGTCAAACCTTGCTTTCAAGCAACAGCATTAAAAGAATGTATAATACAATCTTTCCACAAAAGTCAGAATAATGAGTAACAATGCGAGAGTAGCATCACAATGTTTGCTTTATAAGATGTCACGTATAATTATAATAATTATAATTCATATATCACGTGAATTATAATTATTGCGAAACATCTTACAATAAACCAAACAATGTTAACAACCTTAGCCTTTAATATTTTCACCAAAAGAAAAAATGTGGACAAGAATTTCAAAACAATCTACGAAGGAATATCCAAACCCATAATGTATTCGACATCCATTCTGATGGCTTGACGGAACTGTTGCTAGGCAACAGGTTACGTGATTAATAATAGTCAATTACATAACAACTACAGCAATGTATGTGTATTTCAACAACTTTTCTGGTGACCTACCGTTTCTCCTAGCAGTACCTCATTGCGTAGACCCCTGGCCGTTTAGCGCGAACGCATTGCTGTAATTCCTTAGCTTTGCACATGGCACAGGCGAAGACTCTGTAAAATATACCGCGAGAAGCGTTAATAATTAAGTAGCCGATATGCATAGACAAAAATTTAAACGCACTGTGATATTCTGGCTGGTGACAAAATGAAACTTTCTACCGCTTCCTCCGCGGCATCTTCTCGCTCCAACTTACTCCGTAATGTCTTTGTTGCTTTATGCGCAATCAGGTTGATTGCGTAAGACAAATGTGGAGGTATTGGCAGAGGAGTGGAAAAGGAGAGTGAGGGAAGAGGGAAGAGGAAACAGTTGGTGGAGATAACGGTACAAGAACATTTTGAATGAAACAGGAAATCGATTATTAGAATCAAAGCCAGGCTAATCGTTGATATGGATTAGGTTGATGTTCTCTTGTTCAAATTTAACTATTTACATCGGCTCTATCGTATCGTCCAATGTTCCGTATAAAAGTTGACCTAAAAAAAGGGAGACGTATAGTTCATGCAGTTATCCGCCAGATGGCAGGTGCTACCGGGCCTAAAAGCCACTTCAGGTTTTTTAATAACAAGTCAGTCATGCCTGCGTGTAGAAACAATAAGACATCTACTGCCACTTATAACGGATTATAAATGCCTGTTCTGTTCACGGTTTTATCAGTATTTCCCCAAATATAAAAGGAAATATAATGCTAAGGTGATAGCAATTAGTCGATCTGAGGCAGACGGAAAATGGCAGAAGCCAACACTGATAACAGGCCTTACAGTTACAGGGTAGTGTAACTTGGAAGGCTCGTTACAAGACGACGGATAATAATTGAAAACATTATTTGTGACGGATGCCATCTTATGAGAATTTCCCGTCAATAGTACGGCTTTTATTTCATTTAACCTGTCAAGTTGTATATGTGCCTGCGGAGGGAGGTGGCGCGTCGCATCCAGAATATTCACAGCAGTTCAAAATTCGTGTTACTTAATTACATAAATCTTATGTTCTAGTTTGGCGTAAGTTAATTTGTTTCCACAGCATCTAACACATATGTAAGACAGTTAGAATCATACTTCATTACAGATGGATTTTTATCAGGTCCTGTTTTATTCCTGGCATATTGTCCACACTAGTACAAAACATGTTATATATTATTGTGTTATGTTTTATTATAATTATTATTTGGCGTATACATTTATATCTATATAAAATAATATTTCAGATAATATGCAAGGCAATTTGTAAATTTTCATCAGTTGGAAACCAAAATTGCCAACTATTGTCTAGCTGTATTTTCTTTTAATAAATGTTTTATTGAAACACTCAAACATTAATTGTAGTGTTATCTATAGTTATAGTGTATTGCTCGCAGTACACTGTAGTGTAGGGCGTAGGCTCAACACTTCGGAAATAGTATACAGTAGGCACTTCAAAAAAACTGCTGCGGCTGTGATTTTACGTGTGCGCAACGCCGCGTAGCGGCAGTGTTGATTCGTTTACTTGGACCTGGTACTGTTTATGGGGATGATATTAATGAAACATGATGTCTGGTTGTGGCATAATAATGGTGTGTGTTTTATCAATGACAGATATTCTGAGTAGCAGTCGCCTTTTTTAATGGGACCGTTTCAATTTGGCTGTAACTATTAGTCACCGTTTTGTGTGGGATGTGTACACGCCATTGGAACGTTTTTGTTTGTATACACACTATTTATCGTTTTAGCTTAACTGTAACGATCATTGAATTATACACATTATTAATTGGGACGTTTTGGCTTGTTATCATTCTGTGAATAAATATCCTATACCTCTTTATAATCATATTATACATATTATACAGTGCATCTATGCATGTATTATCTAGGACAGTGGCAATGCCCCTTGTCATGTTTACCATTTGACTTTACTATCTGTGTGAAATTAAAAGGCATTGCCATTTACCACCCATGTATGTTTTCTTGCAATTTGTCGCTTCATAAACCGTGCAAAGTGCAGCAGGCTACAAGTACTATTACAGTTTCATCAGTGGTGAGTAAAATAATAATGTTATAGAATAACTGCACAATTAAATATAGAGTTGAGCAAATATTTTCTCGTGAATCCGCTTGATGCGGAGAACTAATAATACTGTAGCAAGTACCAAATCTAAATACTAAAAGAACAAAACATGGTAAAATGATGAACAGGTACGGGAGTTATTGAACAAGCATTTCGCGAAAGAAGTTGAAAAAATGATCACATCTTTAATAAGGGGCCAGTACGATCGCGTTTATTACGGAATAGGCCCAGGAATGTACTGTGTCATGAAACTCAATTAAAATAATATACTAGCTTAAAAACACTATCTACAAGGCGAGTGGGGTGAGATTAGGGGGAGAGGGGGGATATATGACCGCTGGTTCAGTCTCTGTTATTTGAACCTTTGCCATCGTATCATAAAACGCTAGAATCTAGATGGCGCCACTTACGTAATGTCACGATATAGGGCGTGTAAGTCCCGCGCGCGAAAACGAGGAAGTCCTTATTTTCCAAGTTAACATATATGACTTTATTTTGTTTTTGGTTGTAATAACCGAACTGTTCCCAAACAACGTATTTCAATTATATTGTCCGAAGGTTTATTACAAGCAGAAGCAATGGAACACTTTGACGGTGACAATGATCACGGAAATCATGAATTGTAATCGATCATTATGGTGGTTGCCATGGGCATGGCGTTAGCGGCAAGTACTTGTGTTTGGCGATCTTGACTAACTATGAAGAGTGCTATTTTCCGCGCAGTACAATCTGTTTGGGGCAAACGTATGCATGTGTTATGATTATGTGCATTTAGACAACTTGTCACATAAACGGGCTGCTCCGTGATATGCACTTCTTCTGTTGACAGAGGAATTAAAACTGAAGTCTCATGATATGCGATGCCGGGTGGTGACTGTGTCCAGCCCCGCCCCAGCTTCACTGTGGCCTCATCTAAGGTGACACTGTCCAGATGTGACTGGACAATGTTTACAAATTGGTTGGTGCTGTGAGCAAAACGTATTTAATCCCTGCTGGATTAAATCCATATTTACTGAAAAATATAGCAGTCATGCTTGCACTTTCCGAGTGGTCAACCTCAAAAAAGGAACTGCGTAGCTACAAAAGGAAGGCAGTACTTTTGAGAAACTTATTTAGCGAGTGATATCAAAGTGCTATATTATAGTTCATACGAATTGACTATGTCTATGATCTGGTTTGGCCCTGCCAGTCAGCTGTCACGTAGCGTTACCTTATTTCTATACCTCTGTTCATGCAAACGTGATACCATTCAAAGTAGGATCAAATAAAACTGATAATAATGAATAACAATAACCGCCAAAATCACTGGTGCGGCGGCGGGCGGCCTAACTCGCTTCGACCTAGTTAGCGCCTTCACGCAGTTGGTGGTTTCAGTAAAATGTTCCACTTTGAAATGATTTTACCAGTAAGCCATTGACGTTAAAATTTGATTACCATTCAAAATGGTTCGTGTGTATTAACTCTTTCACGTGCATAGCATGTAACTTTTCTCTTTTGGTTCCCTTTAAGCCAGGGCTAAGGACGAAAGCCAAAAGCCGTGCATCCTAACTGCAGCTGATGATTTACTAATATAAAATAAGTTGGTGTTATTGTCACCCCAGAGCAATACCTTTAGGCGAATGTTGCTAATGGTAGACAAGTTAAGACTTGTGTGATGTGTTGTTGTTATGCTAACATTACAACGTTTCCTTCATTTCCTACTAATCTTGGGGAGCTCTGTTATTGACAATTTCACAGCATATTTACTCTCCATAGACAAAAGTTCTGTGCAAAATTCGTGAACTTCCCATACCTCAGGATCCCACAAACCTCTTTCAAATCTTATATCCCTCCATTTCTGCTTGAACCACCCATGGATTGCCCCTGATTAGATCACCAAGCAAAATGACAACTGTATTACTACGCAGAAATGCACCGACTAACAGCTCTCATAATTTGACAGCTCTGATGCCACGCTGCACAAAAACATCACTTCTACTCACAGAAATCCAGACAACCTGCATAATGCTGATTTTATAGGGTACTCTTTGGTCGGGGAATGACGGTTGAGCACCTTATTGTGGTCTTACATCTGCTGTTCATATATCACACAACATCACATGGTGTGCAGCAAGTAGCCACGAATCCACAGCATGGAATTCAAACCGCCAGACACGGTGTCGTTTAATACTGGCAATACTGCCGAAATTTGGCGTCGCTGGGAGTAGCAATTTCGAATTTACTTCGAAGCAGCGGAACTAGCAACGAAACCGCCGAAAATACAGGTAACTATCCTACTGCATTGTGCAGGCCCTGAAGCACAGGACATATTTACAAACTTTGTCTTTGCAAACACCTTTGACGATAAAGATACAAATTGGAAGCATGTCCTGAAAAAGTTCAAAACCTACTGTGAACCGGTTCAACATCCCGGTCAGTGCGAACACACTGTCTGAGATACGTCAAGCAACTGAACAAGATCCAACGTTGACAAAAGTCAGGAATCTCATCATGACAGGATGGCCAAAGTCCAGGAAAAGCGTCCCGCCTCATGTGCAAAGCTTGTGGAACATCACAGACGAACTCCACGTAGCAGAAGGCATCACATTCGTTGGTGAAAGGGTGTTGATCCCAGCTACACTTCGTCGGCCGATGTTACGTCTCATCCACGAAAGTCACATGGGAGCGGAGAAATGCAAAGCACGGGCACGAACTGTCATGTTTGGCCTGGCATGTCAAAGGACATCGAAAACGAAGTCTTCAAATGTTCAGTGTGCACAAAACATCAGAAAAGCCAGCAATGAGAGCTTATGATATCGCATGACATTCCTGATGGAAGATGGCAGAAGCTAGCCATGGATATCATGACATACAATGGACGCGACTTTCTGGTAGTAGTGGACTACTACTCGAAATACCCAGAGTTCTCACAGCTTCCGGACAAGACAGCCAAGACAATCATCACACACACAAAAACCATTTGTTCCCGACATGTGATACCAGAAGAAATCGTGAGTGATAACATGCCTTTCGGTAGTCGTGAGTTCAAGGACTTTGCCCATGAATGAGGTATAAAGGCGACAACGTCAAGCCCGACGTTTGCACAGTCCAACGGGCAGGCTGAGAGGTTTGTGCAAACCTTCAAAGGATTGTTACAGAAAGCGGACGGGGAAGGTCGTGATCCTACCTCCCACTACACGAGTACAGAAACACCGATTTCTGGTCTCCAGTATACTCCGTCTCAAATGCTGATGAGCAGACTGCTTCGATCCAAACAGCCAACGAGACAGAGTTTGCTACAACCAAAGGTGGTACAAGCGCATGACGATCTCACACGTCGACAGCAGCGACAGACGCTGTACTATGACAAACGTGCATCGCCTTTGCAGAAGCTCAGTCCTGGCGATGTTGTCCGCGTTCAGAGTGGAAAGGTGTGGGAGCCGGCAGTCGTCAGAAGCGCTCACGTTAACCCTCGCTTCTATCTGGTCCAGAGTCAGCACGGACAACTCCGACGAAACAGAAGGCACCTCAGCAAAACGAAAGAGCTACCTCCGTTATTCTTGCCAGCAATAGAAACGGCCTCGGTGGATCATCCGCTCACTACACCCTGGGTTGATGCTCGATAACTGAGTGAAGTGCCAGCAGCCCCACCAGAACCGGCTGATACACAAGAGACGCTGGTGACACACGACCATGTTACCAGGAGTGGTCGGATCATAAAGACTCCAGCCAGATACCGATGAACAATCTTAAGTAACACTCCTCTGTACCCGTATGTTTAATTCTTGTAATATGGGGGATGTAACATATGGACTTGTGTACTGTGGTGCTGCCACCTGCTGGACTACAATAACATACACAGTTGTTACTTTTGCCATTTTCTAAAATAAACCGGTTTCTGTTCTGTTCTACATTTATCGATACACGTGCTGTTCATATGTCACGAAACATCACTGGTTGGTACGTACTGTTCCAAAATTGTGGTTGACTGCTGTAAAGGAACATTAACAAAATATCAAACCAACTCCAGGCTACTGTGATTTGAATGTTCCAAGTAAGGACAATTGTGTAATTAGTATACACTGACATTGATATGCCATCTCTTCAACCCAAATCCCTTCACTGAACCGACATTTGACATGAGTCATTTCACTCTGAAACATTCAGCTATCGCCACATTACAGACCGCAATTATAAATGTATAGCTATAAGTTTAATATAAGTTTATTCACTTCACTGGTAGCCAAAGCGGCTGAATTGTACAATAAGAACATTATGGTTGATAAAAGTGTTGCTAAGTGTAAGTAACTGTAATATAAAAGGTAAGATTATATCTATTAGTATCCAGCCTTGATTAAAATTATATGAGGATTAATTGAATAACGTCATTAAATAGATGTAGATGTTTTTAAAGAGCAGTGAGTGTAATGTAATTGTTCTGTAGCCAAATCTACATATATGTCTAAACATTAAAGTTACCCCCCTGAAACCCCATTTATGCACACACAATTGTTGGAGAGAGTTGGACTACTCAAACAAACACATCTAGACAGAGAACCGTATTGTTACCTTATCAATGGAATTGCTTTTGATTCTGATTCTGATTCGGAGCACACACTCCTACGAAGATAATCTGGAATATTGTCTTACACCTCTGGCATGCATAGTTTTGCATATTTTATGTCTCCCTCAAATTGTATTAAAATGTCCACGATTCCTGGTGATAATAATATGTAAAGATGTGGTAGGATACGCACGGGCCTATCTGATATATTTAAAATGTTTAGATAATAAGGCTTGTGTGCTACGTATGTAGCAAATATATACCGTAGATTATCTGAAAGCAAACGGTTACAATAGCTGCGTAGCGTGAAGTACCGACACAAATTTAATGATGAATTATAAATCGTGAAATAGACGCCACTGTCAAAAACCGTGCGTCTTATCTGCGCCACATGTAAACAACCCTTCGATAACATTTAAATTATACGGATTTTTGACGTGACAAATAGTATGGCATAATCAGTAATCCAATAAGTCGCGACGCTCTTTGATGACGGATTCACACACTTTTATTATGTGCCGTGAAGTTTTAATTACTTCCTTGTCTTGTTATATAGCCAGTTTGTGATACAGCCAGATCTTGCGAGACACCCAAACAATTCAGGCCTTTTAACATTGGATTGGATGGCGGCACAACAATATTTTGACGAGTACAAAATGCACAATGCATTGCGCCGTTAGGGCTTCCCCAGATAATGACGTCATAGTGCACAAGGTTCACCATAGGCATAGTTACTCGGCCAAACGGATTCGAGTAGCGAGGTGACCACAGCAGTGGCGAACAAACATTACGGGGAAAGTCAAACCGTCACAAAGGTTGTGTTATCATAATTGCAACGTCTGTGATTCAGAGGTCACACTAACACAGAAACCGTATGTTAATAATTAATAACTTATACAATGACTTTCCATGCTAAGTCCATAACAATTAGATGCGCACATTGTACCTGGCAAGATAGCTCTAATTCGGCGGTAGTAGTATAGTTGGTACATATCATGTGTAGCCTGGAGCGTAGCGGAGGAAGGTCAAGGGCAAATGTCAAAGGTCACGTAGCAAGGTCAAATGACGCCCCCTAGCGGGTAGTTGATGAACTGGTAGCGCCCCCTTGCCGACAGGTCATGAAATAGTACTGTCCAAATGCGTGCGTCTTATTTTTTAAATTGGGTCAAAATGGGGTTTGTGGTCATGTGGCACCCCTAGCGGATATGTGGTGAACTACCAACTAGGTCAAAGAACAAGTGGAGCCATCTGACTGATATGTCTTCAGCTAATACCCCAAATATACGTGTCTTATTTTTAAACTACTTTTAAAATAGTCGGAGGAAGGATAGAAGGTCAAAAAGCAAAGGTCAACGTTAAGGTCAATTATCTTTATCACGTTCTGAACGTAGGCTACTTGGATCACTTTCTTCACGTTCCTGGTGTAGGCCACCTTGGGCAATGTTATTGTTTTCTATCTATCTTATATAACTGGGCTAATGAAACTGGAGCGGGGGAAGATAGGTTATAAAATATTGTGTATTTCTAAAACTATACCAAACAGGTCTTAACGCAACGCCCTATGCAGTGCCTGCTCTCCTGATAGATAGGTTGTCAACTACAAACATACATTCAATAATGTGACAATTTCGGTCTTCCGGGAAACGATCACCCATTAAGTCATTGCGCCATGTTATAATTTGTATCTCTACCGAGAACACTTTGGTTTCTTTCCCACGTATGCGACTAACATACCTGGTCCTCCATATCTAATGCGGCTGCAACACGGAGCTTGTCTATACCGAAGCTTGCTACCCTGGCAGTCGGGTGCTGTCTGTTCTCATCGAGGGACGCTGGCTCAGGCAGAATCAGTTACAGTGCGTCAGTGGACGACGTTGTAGGATTACAAGTGGTTGGTACACTACGCTACGGCAAGTCATCGCGTCAGCTGAAGGTGGTAGTAGACCTGTCGCCGGTTCAACTATATAAATAAAAACAATGTAATACATTGTACCTGTGACGTAGTGTTCCAACCCAGACAAGTCTGGACACGTTTGTTCATATGGTGGTATCACTACATGTCCAGTATGTAGGTCACATAGGTCTTCCACCAATACAAAATTGTAGTTCACGCGTCGCTACCATGTCCAGTATGTAGGTAACATAGGTCACGTTCTTCACGTATGGAACGTACATAATGTCGTGCGTGCGCATGCGTGTGCATGTTCGCGTTCATGTCCGTATGTGTGTCCGTGTGTAACCGTCGACCTTCCTCCCTCCGACTGTGCGACGTGCAAGGGCACCGCTATTGAAATTTGACCTGTCGCCGGTTCAACTATAGGTTCGACGAACTTGGAACAGGGGATGTAGAACGTGGACAAGTCGACGTTTCGTCGGCGGTTTGAAGTTCAGCCTGAAACAGCATGCACGCATGCAGTCTAATGTAGAACCTCTAGGTGAGTGATGTTGTAGTTGGTGTATCCGTTTCGTTTACCTGTCCCTACCAAACTGTTCAACTTGGACATCTGCATGGTTTCGTGCATAAGAGAAAGGTCGTTTGCATCGACGTCTAACAGACCGGCCAAACACTGGTCGAATAAGGTCAACCACATAGAACAACCCGTGGCCGACTGTGGCGAGGAAGTAAGTGTTGCCGTTCACACATGCATGTCTTTCGCACCGAAGATTGCCGTGGTCGTCGACAATCATTCCCATCTTGCAATACACACATCCGACGTAGTAGAATGAAACGTTCAGTGCGTACCTTCTCGATAACGAGTCCTCCGACGACGAAGGTGTCGACGTCGACAATCTCTCGAACCGCCGCTGCATTGGATCGAGATGGGACCCGCTCGATCGGATGACTGGTTGCCTCGTCGTCCTCGTCATTCATGTCTTGCATGCCGACGGGGTTGTAGTAGCAGTGGTGCTCTCGGTGGTTCAGCATCACGTTAGCCATGTCGATGTCGGAGAACGAATGACAACCCCAAAAAACGGCCGTCTAATATCCGTTCACGGGTGGTCGTTTGAGTCACGTGGGCGCGCCGAAAAATACTAATCAATCACAAACGAGTGTATCAAAAATGGCCAACCATTGACAAATGAGTGTGCCGAAAATTACCAACCAATCACAAACGAGTGGTCGTTAGTGACACGTGGGTGTGCACGTCGCACAGTCGCAGGGAGGAAGGTTATCGGTCAACATCTCCCACACCTTCAGCTGACGCAATGACTTACCGTAGTGTAGTACAGACAGTAACCGACTGCCCTGGCCGGGACAACAAGCTTCGCTAGATAGACATGCGCCGTGTTGCACCCACACTGGACATGGAGGACCAGGTATGTAACCAAACTAGATATGGTATGTTAGTTGCATTCGTGGGAAAGAAACCAAGAGAACGTAATCTATGTAACCTGCATACTGGACATGGTAGCGACGCGTGAAATACAGTATTTTTTATTGGCGGAAGACTTTATATTGGAGGAAGACCTATGTGACCTACATACTGGACATGCAGTGATACGACCATATGAATAAAAGTGCCCAGATTTGTCAAGCTAGGGTCACTACGTCACAGATACAATATATTACATTGTTTTTTATTTACTGCTGGTTGCCTAGCAAACTATAGTTGAACCAGCGACAGGTCTGCTTACAGTAGCGGTGCCCTTGCCCGTCGCACAGTCGGAGGAAGGAAGGTCGACGGTTACACAAGGACACACGAACACATACGGATACACGCGGACATGGACACGCAGGCGCACACGGACCCGTACATTTACACGCATGCGCACGCACGACATTATTTAAGTTCCATACGTGAAGAACGTGGCCTATGTGACCTACATACTGGACATGGTAACGACGCGTGAACTACAATTTTTTATTGGTGGAAGACCTATGTGACCTACATACTGGACATGTAGTGATATCACCATATGAATAAACGTATCCAGACATGCAATCCTACAACATCGTCCACTGACGCACTGTAACTGATTCTGACTGAGCCAGCGTCCCTCGATGAGAACAGACAGCACCCGACTGCCAGGGCAGCAAGCTTCGGTAGATAGACAAGCTCCGTGTTGCACTCGCACTGGACATGGAGGACCAGGTATGGTAGTCGTATACGTGGGAAAATAACCAAAGTTTTCACGGTAGAGACAAATTATAACGTGGCGCAAAGATCTAATGGGGTGATCGTTTCCCGGAAGACCGAAATTGTCACGTTATTGAAAGTATGTTTGTAGATGACAACCTCTCTACCAGGAGAGCAGGCACTGCATAGGGCACTGCGTTAAGACCTGTTTGGTATAGATTTAGAAATACACAATAACTCATAACCTCTTTACCTTCCTCCGCTCCAGTTGCATTAGCCCAGTTATATAAGATAGATAGAAAACAATAACATTGCACAAGGTGGCCTACACGAGGAACGTGAAGAAAGTGACCCAAGTGGCCTACGTGCAGAACGTGATGATGATAATTGACCTTTATGTTGACCGTTGTGTTGTTTACCTTCTACACTTTCTCAGCAACAGCCAATCAAAACCCTTCTTCATCCGCAGCAGCCAATCAAAATGCACGCCAGGATCGCCTCTTGACTATTTTTAAAAGTAGTTTAAAAATAAGACACGTATTTTTGGGGTATTAGCTGAAGACATATCAGTCAGATGGCTCCACTTGTTCTTTGACCTAGTTTGTAGTTCACCACCTATCCGCTAGGGGGTGTTACATGACCCCTAACCCCAATTTTAAAAAAAATAAGACGCACGAATTTGGACAGTACTTTTTTGGGCAATATCAGTTCATGACCTATCAGCAAGGGGGCGTCACCGGTGTGTCAACTATCCGCTAGGGGCGCCACTTGACTTTGACCTTGTCACGTGTCCTTTGACCTTCCTCCGCTGCGCTCCAGGCTACACATGATCTGTACCTGCTATACTACAGTCGGTGTTAATAGATTGGTGTATCTATAATTCTGCAGTTAAACATTAACAATATTTAAAAGTGTGTTCACTTACCCACGGCGATCATTGCAGTTGCTCTGCTTATTGGCATACGTATGTATATATATATATACTAGGCAACTCACGTATGAGCGATAACTAAACTTCTTACATATTTGACATTCAGCAACTCTACAAGACAAAGCAAGTGAAACGTGTCATTAAGGGGGAATAAAACACTTGAAAAACATTGCCCAGACAAAACAAACATATACTTTGCATGGTATGTTGTCATGATTCGATGAGGACAGAACCACAGTGTCTTGCTTTCATACCAGGAGGTGTTCGCTCTGGGCGCCCTTTACGCTCAGACTGCTTGAGGCTGGGCTAGCTCCTATCTAAGCAATGTAAAGTCTCGATTTTCTCTTCACTTCATTAATGCACGTTTCTGCGCGAAACAACTATAAGGTGCCCGCTTATATATCGTAGAGGATATGTAGATCAACAAATCACTTATAATCGTGTTCGAAATAAAAACAACCACATTTAATTACAACGATTTACAACCAACGAAAGATCTTAAACACAACTGATTCGGAATGGGGAATATCTTCGGGAATTTCTTAACTGATTCCTCCGCGGATACATTTCAAATCGTTACACGGAGAGATTAAATTTGACAAATCCGCATGGCAAAATTCATACGAAGTGACTGCATGACAGTGCATGTATGCGCGACGTCGTTTATTTGAGTTTGTATGAAATCATACCGTTTCTCGCGCCATTAATTCACGAATGTTATTGTTGGCGTGTGTATCGGGCACGTGTTTATGTTACATTATGTTTTTGCGCTGCCTGAAATCTCCTGCCTTCAGATGTATAAAAAGAAAATCAATAACTGGCATAGATGTTGTGTAATAAGGATAAGTTCAATCAACGTATTATTAGTGTATAAAATGCTGGAATTGCCCACAGATAGCATGACACGGGGATTCGTTTCAGAAATAATTTTTACAATAAGAAAACATTGAGCTGATAACGTCGTCTGACATTAATATTATGCACCATACAATAATATATTTGGCTGAATGGTTAGTCACAGATTGCAACTGTTAAAAATAATTGCGCCTCAGTCGCTCACGCAACTCTAACGAACGTGGCGTTTTTGTTACGTACGAAAGGTAGCCAGAACCTTCGCTTCAAATTCATTTCACAATCCAATAATATCGTGTCATGTCATGTCATTGCATCAGTACCAATACATGTTATTCATTTACAAAAAAACGTAATGAACTTTAACCCAAAAGCCATAAAGTTGTGTCCGTAGGCAACATCTTGCATCGGTCGGACGGCTCTACTTCAGACTTTTGTAACATCCAAACGAAAGACTGCTAAACAGCCGTACCAACCAATGGAGTCGCTTAGGGGTATGATCGTGACACGCTGGGCAAAAGCACAACATTTGGCACAATTGTACATTAGGACGATATATAACACCCTTTAGATGGGGGCTGCCCGATTTTAAAGGCCAAGGTCAGGTCAAGGCCAACGATCAGTAATTATATAACTAAACTGAATATGTTGGAAATGAACCAGGAAACACCCTATTGAAGCGCCGTTTAAATTGAAAGCATAAATTACATAACAATTAGGTCCTACATTTGTTCGCACGAAACACATTTATTCGAACGCCACCTCTTCACTACATACAAAGCATCGCGAGAAACGGAGTTAATTATTTTTAATGACATAGCTTCTTCCGATATATTTAATATTTGTTAATATTCATCCGAAAATGTAATGCCCAGACGCTTTGTTCTGGGCGAAGCACAGACTTTATATGCTTTTTAGCGCCATTGAATACGATCACGATTTATGGCAACTGTAACTCTTGCATTATGGCTACTTTTAACCACATTGTTTGTCTTATTTAAGTAGTAGTGACGACCTTCTATGCTGACATGCTGACATAACTGCATATCACAAGTGGCCAACGATAATTGTTTATCATCCAGAACACAAACATCCAGAGCACAAAATAAACACGATATGCGCGATTCTAAACTGATTTATGCGATACTATAACCACATTTCACATTAAACATGTGTAAGTTAAACAAATATATTTTCCCACTCTATGTTTATTTCCATCTTACTGCACCCGTAGCTGTATATAAAAATGTCAATTAAAAATGTACATTAATTTCAGCCCAACAACATCTAGGGTATACTCACACATCACGTTTAGACGGTCCTTCCCAACCTTTAGATGGTTCCCAGGCACCGGGTACGTCTCTGTCTGAAGGGAATTATGATACTTTTGACATAACCAGTTAATTTCTCTGTCAACATGTTAATATCACATGACAACGTTTTGGTTCTGTTATCCTATGTCATCATTCCAGTTTAGTTTTTTAGTTTATATTCTTTCTTAGGAGAATCATCTTTCAGACTACAAACAATCGCGAATCGTAATTGGGCAGATGACATGCAATGTAGATAATTTATAATAATGTTAAGAACATCGCGACCGCTGTTAACATATACTTAAAATATATTATGACGTAAGTGACACCTATTAAATGCTGACCTCTCTTGTCATGGTGTATAGCGTCACCAGGTAGAGTCAGTTTGAAACAAAAATAAACATACGCAATAACTTAATAATTAAATACAATCCAGATAAATACGCGTGGCGACATAAAATTAAACTGAGTAGGGACATTATAATGACACATCAAAATGTAAAATAAAATTAACTAGCAATATAAAAACAAAACTGACAGTTCTGTGGTATGCACGTGTAGAGAAATAAGTAACTAAATAAATAAGTAATAAATACGCATGGCGACATACAAATAGTGCAACAAACGGTTCAAATGTCTCACGGCCTATGAAAAAAAAATGTTTGCAAACGTAGTTGTTCTGGAATCTAACATGTTTGCCAGAGGGAAGAAGTTGGCTAGGTGGGCAGCATCCCGAACATATGGGTGGGTTGCATCCCGCAAAACGCTCATGGATTTTCGGGCGCAACCAACATGGTAAATAGACTCGAGGGATGGCAACTCGCGTCAAACGATTTTTGGTGCGCACTTCACAATGGTAGCAGACGATATTTCTTTTCATGGCTGGCGCTGCCAAACCTTACAAGAATTGAAGTGAGGATGTTTGTTTTCAACGATAGCGCGGTAGAATCTTATCACTATGCTCAATGTTGATTCTCCTGAGTTGTGTAAGAAAAACAGCACCCCAACTGAGATTGCTTGAAATTGAGATTGCCCAGTAATCCAAGACTCCACTTGATCAACTATCACCATTTATTGAAACGGGGCGGATTAATATCTTCTTTCTTCGAAAATCAATTATAATTTCTTTTGTTTTTAGTACATTCAATTCCAGGTTATTATCCGTATACCAGCCAACCGTTATCTGAATCCCCCCCTGCGTGCCGTCTCATCCTCGTTCTCAGTGTAGTGTCATTAGAAAAGTTGACTACAAGGAGCGATTGCGCCACGAAGAACAGGAAGGGGAATAACACACAGCATTGCGGGGCACTAGTATTCAGGATAAGAGATATTGACATAGAGTTATTGACTTTGGCAGATTGAGGCCTATAAAGAAGAAAGTTAAGGATCCACTGGCACGTGGCAGGATGTAAATTCGACCATGAAAGTTTATCAAACAGTTTAGTGGTGGTTTTGAATGCTGAGCTGAAGTCAATGAACATAATCCTTGCATAAGTTCCTTGCGTCTTCAGGTGCTTCTAAATGTGGTGAAGGCCTAACGTAATCGCATCGTCTACTGGTCGGTCTGTCTGGTATGTAAACTGGTACAACTCCAGAAGCCCGTCAGTGAGCGACGTCAAATATCTGAGCACCGTGCGCTCAGACACTTTTATGGCAACTGAGCTCAGTGCCACAGGACGGTCTTCGTCGAGTAGGGAGATGTTCTTGTGAATTGGTATTATGGAAGGCATTTTGAGCAGACTGGAACTCTGCACTGCTGGAGAGACGAATTGTAGATGTTTGTAAAACCCGCAGCAAGATGGTCTGCACAGATCGATGTAGATATATTATCTGGGCCCGAATTTCCCCACCTCCTCTTCCTGTATTGTAAATCCGCCCGCACACCGAGGAAACTCGCTCAAGACTCATTCCAGACGCAATCGTCTCGACCGAGTCTTGAGTGAGTCTCCGCGATGTGCGAACTACTTAAAGGGCGGAATACAGTCATATAGTCATGCCTGCTGGTATGGGCGGGGCTCTAGAGAATTGTTCAGCTTATCAAATCTGCTCTAAAAGTCATTCAGCTGGTCAGGGAATGTTGATCATGTTGTTAATGGCCGCTGCCTGTGCCTTGTTCTGCGTAATCTAATGCAACCCTTGCCATACATATATGCTGTTGTTGGAAGCGAACTGGTACTCACGTTGGCTTTCTTGACCACTTTCTGCCCCTCGCATTTAGCTTTTCTGAATTCACCCTTGCTGCCACTGATGAACGCCGAGTTCTTCTCCGCTAGCTTGCTAACGCAAGCAAACACACACACGCACACCACACACACACACACACACACACACACACACACACACACACACACACACACACACACACACACACACACAACACACACACACACACACACACACACACACACACACACACACACACACACACACACACACACACACACACACACACACACACACACACACACACACACACACACACACACACACACACACACACACACACACACACACACACACACACACACACACACACACACACACACACACACACACACACACACACACACACACACACACACACACACACACACACACACACAACCTATAACAATAACATATTTTCCGCCATCCGGTTTCGTCGGTGCGGCTGGTAATTTTCTGTCTCCTAATCTGCACTCAGACCACGATTTCCATGCGTTCATATTTGGTCTTTGATCGTCCTGTTCTCCGTCTTACTGGTATTTCTGCATTTGCCTCTTCTCACTGTGTGTTACTCTTTCTGTTATCACACGCCCCTTACCATTACAGTCGTTTATCTGTTATCAACAACTCTGTTGATTATTATAACTATGAAAACGGTCATTGTAAAGGTACGTTTTATACAGAAAGGTACATTGAAGTAATACAAATACAAATAGTACTCAGATTCCACAGTATGGACGTTACCTACCAGTGTCCTACATCTGGACACCGATGTCATTAACACCCCCAGGACCAACACACGTATCCATGTCATCTGAAATGAAACGGTGCAACTTTCCATAAATCTAGCAGTTGCTGCCATTCAAAGGCCTCATTTCAATAATTCAAACTCATTCAAATAAACTAATTAAATAAATAAGGGTTAAAGAATATATATATATATATATATATATATATAATAAAATTATTATATTCGTTTACCTTAATCCTTTATTTATTTATTTAGCTTATTTTAATTATCCGCTGGCGCCTCATGCGCTTAACAATTCTCATGTATACAAGATTACCGCTAAAGACCAAAATTGGTTTTAAAGTCCCAAATTGTGTTGAAGAGCTCTCTCTTTCTGTCTCTTCTCTCTCTCTCTATATATATATATATATATATATATATATATATATATATATATATATATATATATATATATTTGATTGAGAGAGAGAGAGAGAGCCAGCGGATGATTGTCTCTCGTGTACCATGGAAATGGTGTCTTCAGTGATATGGCAGTGTATATGTGCTGCTTTAACAAACTCACTTCAATTAACAAAAACACTTTTTACATTTTCTTTAAGAGATATTTATCTTAATGAAACGTCCCTAGAAATATGTGTTCGATGCGTTGTTTAAACACAACCAGCGAAGCTGATGTGATGTAGCTTCTTGGTTTTGATTGTTCCGAATTATTTTGCATTCTCTGTAGTCTGGTTAGGCACGGAGGTAGGCACGATGTCATTGGAAAGTTATGTGTGCGTCAAAGAAGAATTGTTGTCAGTAGTATATAGATCAAGCTCAAGTCGATAAAGGGACCGCGGAGCGGTGGAATTCCACCGGTGGAAGGTCAAACGTCAAGTAGCGCCCCTAGCTGATAGTTGGTGAACTGGTGGCGCACCTGGCGGACAGGCCGTGCGTCTTGTTTTTAAAATTAGGTCAAATGGGATCAGGGGTCATGTAATGCCCCGTAGCGGATAGGTGGTAAATATCAAAATAGATCAAAGATCAAGTGTAGTCATCTGACGGATATATCGTGAACTAATACCGCAAAAATACGTGTCTTATTTTTAAAGTATTTTTAAAAACAAAGGTCAACGTTATGGTCAGTTATCATCATCACGTTCTGCACGTAGGCCACTTGGGTCACATTCTTCACGTTCCTCATGTAGGTCTTTATAAAACTATACCGAACAGGGCTTAACGCAGCGCCCTGTGCAGTGTGCCCGCTCTCCTCTCCTGGTAGTTAGGTTGTCAACTACAAACATGTATTCAATAAAGCGACAATTTCACTTATATATTATATATATATATATATATATATATATATATATATATATATATATATTTATAATATTCCTGCCGTATATATATATATATATATATATATATATATATATAATATATATATATATATATATAACGCAGAAAGTTCATAGCACGTGCTTCTGACACTTAGAGACGTCTATCTCTTGTAACTACAAGAGATAGACGTCTCTCAGTGTCAGAAGTGCAAATTAATATTTAAAATATAAACTGATCATTGATGGTCTTTAAAATGGTCAGTATCTGTTTACGTTTCACACTAATTTGTACTTACATACAGCAGAGTCATTGTAATCTATCTGGATATCAAGAAACTCAACTACGTCAACAGTATGGTCTTCGAACGCCGGAGTGAACCGCTTTTAAAAACTACTGCCGGGCACCGAAATGTGACGTCACAATCAAAAATTTCCGTATCCAGTACGTCGCGGTTTGCGACAATCAAAATTATTCACGAGACTTCTAAAGAAAAAAGCTTTACACAACATACCGTTAGGCGGCGCATATGTGCGCGCGAACATTTATAAACGTTACTTACTATATTCGCACGCGCGAAATAATTTAATTAATTATGAGTAATATAATAATAATTAATTAATTATTATCATCACTATGATCTTCAGAAAATTATAATATAAATATTTTATTTAAATGGAATAACAACAACGCATTATATAATTTTTGTTGTTGCATATACATGAAGTATATTATTATATGTAACATTTGAGTGTGTTTAAAAAAATACATTAAAATAGATATGTTTAAAATTTTATATTAAACACGGCTTGCCCGCAGATCCCACGGAATTATCAGATTTAATGAGTTTACCAGCTATGACGTTACACCCCAGCTTCCTTAAAAGCGCGAATTTCTAATTCGTTTATTATTATATATTGTTGGCGTGGTGGGTATGACAATAAATATAAGGATGTAATATAATACGAATTTAAGCATTAGGTGTTTTTATTCCCTTTATTAACGTATTCACGTAAATGTATTATCTAACAAAAGCACGTGACTGCATGTCGGTCGCTTATTGGCTATTGCTGCCACGTAATAAGGTAATGTTATTTATTAGGTTATGTCATGACATTGTGCTAGATATAGTGACACCAAGGTATGGATACTTTGTCACCATGTGTGTACATCTTCCTACATGATAGTCATCATTGATTGTGTTGCGATGGAGGGTATTTTCGCAATTTTCAGTTTGTTAAATTTCATCTGCCATTTGACTATTTCTGGAGTCTATTTCTGGAGAGGATTTAACAAGGACTTTGGTAGTGATAACGAGTTAGATTCACAGGAACGACCATGGTGGGCATCTTTAAAAATAATGTAATTGCACTAATGCTCCATGGCTTGGCCAAACATTATATGTTCAATCAACTTGCTACAGATTGATGTGACAGACACTGGGCGATAATTGGATGGTATGGACTAGTTTCCTTTCCTGTAAATTGGGGTAAGTTTTGCAGTTCACAATGTGTCTAGAGTAGAGGTTTGAAATTTCATTTCATTTTTGAAGAACTTAACAATTATCTATAACAGTGTGATTTACTGTGAATACAGCAAAATAAACAATAACAATTCTGATGCAGGTTGACACAGTATCAGACTCTCTGGAGCCAAGTACTTCAGCGGGAGCCTCCATCTCTGCAACCACCTCGACAACAACCCGCATGTCTGCTACGAAACGCAAGTTCGACTTCATTTCACCGTTTGAATTTGGTGTTGAACATGACGGCAGTGAGCGCAGTGAAGCTCTCGAGACCTGCATCACACGCTGTGACATGTTGTCTGCACTGGTCAAGGGCCTGGCCTGCCTTGAGTGCATGTTCTCATCAGTCATCGCCTTGGTGTGGTGTGTGCATATGAGACTTGGTGCATAGAGTATAGTTCTGTCATTAACTCAACGCTGTCATCCGATCGACTTGATGGATCCAATGCCTCATTTGTCGCGGCTCGCCAGACTGTAGCTGCCACGATGGATATGGGTGTGGGGCATGCAGGCCTGACGAAATTATGTTGGTTTTTGGACTTGGTGCTGATGTCACAAGCGACATATACTAAACACATGCTGGCGTTGACATATGCTAACAAGTTTGTGGTGACACGTGTGTTGGATGCTGCAGCCGCTACTGTCCGTCGAGTCTACTGCTAGATCTACTCGTCACTACAAGAAGATGCTGTCATCGACCTAGTAGTGAGTTTCGATGGTTCGTGGATGACGCGCGGGCACAAGGATCGGCTCCGTCATTGACACTATGACCAGACTCTGCATTGACCTAGCCTATTGTCGTCGTGCTGCCAGTGGTGCTCGTATGCATGAAGACGCTTTGGGAAGCATTCGCTAGAATTCGAGGAATGGTTCGGTAACCATCGCAGTGAGTGCAACCGCCATTTCGACGGTAGTGCCGGTGGCATGGAGGCAGCGGTTGCAGAACAGCTGTGGGAACGTTCGGTCGAGCGCCATGGATTCCGGTATACAACGATTGTGTACGATGGGGACGCCAAGGCGTTCAAGCACTTGTGTGACCGACGAGTGTACGGCAACGTGGAGTTGAACAAAGTAGAATGCATCAACCACGTTGCCAACAGCATTCCGCAAGCTGCGTGCTTCTAGCAAGAAGGTTGGCTTCGTCATGGGAGGTCGGGGCCATGGCAAACTGACTCTTGCAGTAATCGACAGGCTGGAAGGGTTTTACCGCAAGGCTGTGCGAGGACACCCCAACAACATGGATGCCATGCGAGATGCTGTGTGGGCCACTGTTTACCATGCAACGTCGACGGACGAGAGGCCACAGCACGACCACTGCCCGGTAGGAGCTGACAGTTGGTGCTTCTACCAGAAGGCACTCGCTACCGGGCAGACGCCAGGCCCACACCGTACAAAAGTACACACAGCTCTGTCGGAGGAAGTCGCGAAGCCAGTGAGTGAAGTATACGAGCGACTCTCTCACGATGACCTGCTGACCCGCTGCTTGCGTGGGCAGACACAGAACCCAAACGAAAGTCTGCGCTCGAAGGTTTGGGCCAAGTGCCCAAAGACAGGGTTTGTTTGTGTGCATCGCGTTCTGTCTGCCACATGTGCTGGTGTGACAGAATTCAACGTGGGAGTGGCAGCTAAGATGCGACACCTGTGTGAGGTGATGGGTGTTGCCCAAGGGCAGCAACTGATGGCATCCGCAGAAAAGACTGATGCGAGGCGGCTTCAACAAGCGGAACAACAGATGACAGCTTCGACCAAGAAAGCGCGATATGTTCGGCGACTTGCACGACAAGCTGAAGCGCAGTCACCAGCAGACTATGCTGCCGGCGCCTTTTAATTGGACACGAACAATGCAGAACACTGTAGCAGTACTTTTTTATATATTTACTTGTCATTTCGATGATTTACACAGTAGTTATTAATTTGTGTGCGTCTGTTTTAATGTTTTCATCGTATTACTTACTCAGTGTTTATATGTTGTATACCTTATGGAAGAATATTAGGCTTACTTGTTCAATTTCAGGAATATTACTCAATTTGTTGCATGTGAAGATAACATAAACTAAGTCCCTATGACGGTTTTCATATCTAACTTGTATCATTGCTACTCTGTTATTTGTATATACTATTTATATCACTAGAACGTGTAATAGCCAGAGAACATACTTGTGTAATTTCAGAGTTGTAACTGTCTTCATTATAGGTACAACGTATTGCTGGAACTTTGACATCGATTTTCTCAAACAAGATGTTTTTATCAACCTGACTTCTCTTGTTTTATCTGTATAGGCTATTTATTGACATAATCTTGTGAACATTTCAGGATACATATTCTGTGCATATGCACAGGATTTGATAGATTCACTTTTCAGGATAAGCATGTAGATAACAGAGTATAAAATGTTTTATAGCAAATTGTTTTTGTGTTCTCGTCACAAAATGTTAAAAAATCGTTATATTTTTAAATACCCACAAAAAAGTGGATCTATCAAGTCGTGTGACTATGCATAGACTATGTGTGAATGAAGTTACAGCAAATTTGGCCTAGCCATTATCCTGATACATAAATTCTCTTGGATGTACTGAAAATCAAGATGGATGCCATGCTGAGCGCCACGTGGTGGCAGAATAAAATTATAACAACTTTATAAATTCCTATTTATAAGCTATAAACACTATGCTCAGATTTCAGCATGCTGGGTTAATAAATAAATAAATAGTTTTCACCATATGTCATTACCTTAAGTGCTTCTCCAACTAATTATTAGAGATTAATCGTAGTTTTGATCAATCAAAAGTAAGCAAAACCACAGAAGCGAGTGGATGGTTCGCCTTGGAAGGCATATATTTACATGACTCCAACACTGTCGTTTAAATATTCATTATTACCATCATTGTGTGTATGGGGTGTTTGTTGGGTGGGTGGGTGGGTGGTGAGATAGGTGTGGATGGGGTGGGTGCGTCGGAGAGGTGGATGGGTGGGTGTATACATATATATATATGGGGTGGTTGTATGGGTGGATATATATATATATATATATATATATATATATATATATATAATATTAATAATATTTTGTATTTTACGTATTTTGCATATTCACGGAAACAAAGATCAAAGGCACATCAGAACAAGAGTTGGTAATGTCAAGATTTATGAACATTATTAAAGTGGCAAGGAAAACCACCATTTTAAGCAGGGCAACAGAGTGGTGTGGGTAGTTAGGGCGTATATATACTGGGAAGAAACAATATATGTAATTCGCTCACCGAGTATGAACATGGGTGATGAGCTACGATTGGACTGACTAGTGAAACGACGGCGTTGGACTTTTCATCGCAATTTGATCATCATCTAAATATAGAACGTTCAGTAAAACCGCTTTACGAATAGTCATTGAATGTTTAAAATAGTATTACAAATTCAGTACAAGTTCTTTATTAAATCAAATTAAACATCCAAACATTCAGATACTCCAGTTGTGAATATTAACACAGTGACCAACATGGTGTCAATATCGTATGGTTAACACAATCTTTATGGAGACATATAAAACACGTACTCTGGATTCAAAATCGTATTTCTATTACTCATGCAATGCTTTCCCAGTGCGTCAGATAAAAATATATAAACCACGTTTGATTCGAATGTGACCTATAATTGCAACACTAATAATATATCGTGTAGATTTTACGATAGTTGGTAAATTGGTCAAACGAATTAGCAAAAATAGATACGCGAGGAAATAAATCGGTAGTTGTCAGCAAACTAACATCATTCGCCAGCGCATAAAACACTGAAAGCAACATGATTGTCGGTGTATAGGTTGTTTATGGAGATATTATTGGGGTCCCATTTGGAAGTTAGAAGAACAAAACCTATAGCGTCCAAACGATATTCAGACCGTTGGGATCGAACCACCTACAACAGTGCTACCGAGCGTTGAATTGGGTGTTTGGATGTGCTAATTTGTCGCTCGCTTATCTGTTGTTGATGTTACACACCACGTGAGGCCAAGATGACATTGCAGCCGTACCAGTGTTACGTTATCCACATTTTGGGAAGTGACAATCACACGTACACATCTCGTTGCTTCTTGGACGAACTCGTCACTCACCGGTGTCATTTGTCGACCCTGTTTTGAATTATCATACATCTTTTTTTTACAATAATCGTGGCTGGATATTTGGGTACTAAACACGTCTGTTTAGCAATTATTGTGATAGTCTGTAGTACCAATGGAGCTTTTCATATTTTGAGGTGTCCGTCTTCCATGGGTCGTCGTTTTGGAAGCGAAAGTACTTTCTGTTGATTGTGGAAGACGCTTTGTGAAAAGGCATATTTCTGGTTTCACGTATGCCGGTTTCTTAGCGAATTCCATTTCTCAGTATGGCCTTGATACATAAACTCTGTGCGTTGTCTGAACTCTGTACACATCACGAGCACTGTTGAGATGTTTTGTTTATAGATCCTATGCATTGTTCACATCGTTGCATAGGTCTTGTCTTGTGCACATCATTACACATTGTTCACGTGGCTTCATGGACCATGCGCGTGCAATGTTATATCCATTTAGCCAAGCGGAAGTGACGTTCCGGAAGCACTGCTCAAGTTGCTGCGCCGTCCTCTTTATTTTCGTTGATCTCGTTCAATGTGTCTGTCGCGCCGCCATCGTCTTGCGTATCGGCCGTGTCTAGCGCGTCGCCAACACCCTGCAGAGCTTGATATTTCTTGATCACCTTCACCCAATCAACGACGTCCTCTACTTTGATTGGTCCGTGGTGTTTCGGCGCCGCGTGCAAAAAGCCGCCTACAAAGAATGCACATATGACACAATTATGTCATATTTATAGTTGCTAGTTAAAACAATGAAACCGACACACACAATTACAACCGGCACCAACCAATTGCCGACCCATATACATGACATAGCAGTAAACATTCATCTTTAATAGCGTCTCACACACATCATTCGGTTTTGAGTCACTTTTATCGGAATTCGGGATGCATGTTTATCAACTAGTTAACATGTAGGGTACAGTCGGGATTGATGAATTCAAACTGAGTCAAGCAAAATATTCCACAGTTACAAAATGGTTATAGTAACTAGTTAATTGTGTCCGTCTGAAAAGGAGGGTATGTGTTCCTATTTGTAATATCTGTATTTAATAACTAACACGAGATTTAAGGTGTACAGCCCGCCATGCTGTGCTTAATTACCTTACAATGGTCGCAATTTGAAAGATACAACTACGAAACAGTACTTCCGGTACGAAACAGTACTTCCGGTTTCATTTCACTTTCAAAAGTACATGTCGCCTTTTACAAATTACTATGCTGGGAAATTCCTTGCAGATGAGCAGACATCGTCCCTTTCATACACCAAATTTGAAGAAAATAAATTAACTACGGACCTAATACTGGAAAGAATTATATTATTTTAGAATTCAAAATACATTTCTGTGTTCCCAAGAAGTGTTATACAAGGTGTCTGCATGCCAATACTTTATAGTGCATTTAGGCAGTCAATTACAAAGACATGAATTTTGCCAAATTGTCCATGTCGAATCCAAGACTGCTGCCATTTTTATGGTAGCGAAATGGTAGTAGATAATTTTCATAAAATGTATACAGATATTCAAACACCCCAGTAACACCGCGTAAAACATCAGGATGATCAGTAAACAAATTCTTGTCACTTAGCATTTCTAGGCTAGCCCGTTGCCTTTCCCGTTATGGTCGACTTACTCTCCGGCACGACGGCCGTGTTGCGGCGCCGTTGTATCCAGTTGCCGTGGGAGCCAGAGTGGTCCATCGACTGACTGTCGGCAGCTCCGTCGTCTAAGTCCTCCTCCTGATCCACGTACTTCTGGGCGTCCATACGACACACCTTACCTGCAAGTGTACAGGGCGACTGTTGAACAACGTGCGTGTGTGTGGTGTGTGCGTGCGTGCGTGCGTGCGTGCGTGCGTGGGTGTGTATGTAATAGTAATCGCGGTAATCTGGCTCTATCTGCAACATCAGCGATGACATTCCTTGTAACCTACTTATAATTTGTGAATAACATACGTTTCATAATCCACTGTTCAGAATACCGCGTTAACTTTGCCTAATTTATATTGCCACGTGGATACCATGCCAAAGTTGTATCTTTAACTTCCACCTTTCCCACAACCACGATACAACACATGTGTTGTATCTCACAATACCCCTTTTATTGGCCGTTTGATAAAATACATAACGAGAATGATTGGTATCTTAAACTATAGGGGGGAAATATTGTACTGTTTCTCATGTTCTGTTTCCCCCAGCAGTTCTGAAAATATCATCCAGATTCAGAATGTAGCATCAGTAACTAACGACGCAAATGATGAAAGCGGATATGACGTTATACATAATCACGTGAGGCCAACATACGTCGGATGACGTAGCATTTCTGTGAAAACTGATAAGAGGACACAATGGCATTAAACAACAAAAGTCCAGAAAAGTGTGCATGTCTGCAAGTTTTAGCCACATGATCCAACACCATCTGATATCAGCCAAAACACTCTATAGAGTCATGTTGTCAACTGTGATCTGATGATTATTGTTCTCGAAGTTGGCGTCCGGTGTGAATTGTGCAATGCCAATGACATGACAAGTCTCCCAAAGGCATGATTGTTTGTATATATAACGGATACTTTTAAGGATAACCTTTTTAACGTACACTGTGCATAAGTGGCATATTTAGGACAATTGTTTGCGCCATAAATGTAGCAGATCCAGCCATTAATAGCAGTACTAAATTGTTAAACATTAAAATAGAAAAATGCATCTGTATGTAGCAATAAATTAATCTGAATAAATAAATAAATAATAGTAATGATATTAAAACTGAAATTATAATAAATACTAGAATAATATAATAAGTTAAACAATAATAATAAATAACTATGTATGTATGTATATATATATATCTATATATATATATATATATATATATATATATATATATATATATATACATATATATATATATATATATATATATATATATAACTAAATAAATATATAGTTTATAAAACATGGATACTAAAACGTGTTTTGCTTCGCCACTACATGGCAAACCAATCATGGTTTTACACGCTCGAAAATTCTCCCCTACGACATCCACTGCTGTGTGCATAAGCGCCGTTACTAGGACTACAGAACGCACCTCTGTGTTTGATGAATATCTTGCAGTAGGTGAAGAGTTTCGTGAGCAGGTTCATAGGCGAGGGAGTCGCCGAGGTCCGGTTCATGTTCCGGAATAACTTCGCCCGGCCGAACTTCCACTCGGTGTCCGACTGCGCCTGAATGCGCTGGTACGTGTCCGACATCATGGCGATGAGCAGGTTGATGAGCACGATCAGGGTGATGATCAGATAGCCGGCGAACACGCCCTTCACGAGCGTCACCGTCCACATGGGGTGGCGGTTGACAGGCGGCAGGTTCTCCGGCTCCACGAGCCCGAACAGGGCGAAAAAGAGCAATTCGAACGTGTCGAGCGGCGTCTCGATGGGCGCGCCGCCGCCGCCATCGCCCGTGCCGAGGGCGAGGTCGAAGGGGCTCGGCGGCTTCATTGGGCGGTAGATGGCGGCTAACTGGAGGGTGAAGCCGAGCATGAAGATGCAGAGAATGACGAGGAAGCGGATGAGATCCTTCATGAGGTCGCGGATGATGATGGCCCACGGCCCGAACAGGTAGTGGAACGACAGGAAGTCGAGCAGTTGGATGAAGCAGAGCGTGAGCGAGAGGCCGAACAGTTGGTTTCGGATGTACAGACAGGTCATGCGGTCGTCGTCGGGCAGCAGGAAGGCGACCACCTGCACGGACGTCGCGATGGCACACAGCGCGATGATGATCACTTTGATCCAGCCGAGGCCGGCACGATCCTCCGGATTCGTGAGCTGTGAGACGACGAGTCCCGACAGCCAGGCGAGCAGCAGCCACTCGTACCAGTGCGGGAGGAGGTTCGTCGACTCCCAGATCGGGTACAGCGGGTAGACGGTCGTGAGGATGAAGAGTGCGATGAGGTAGATGTGTGAGACCAGGTACGACATGAATTTGATGACGGGGACCTTGTTGAAGCGATGCTTGATGGGCAGCGAGAGGAAGAGCCAGACGATCGGCACGAACAGCATGGCGATGAAGAGGACCATCATCTTCCAGCCGGCCCAGTGCGACAACTGGCCGGTCCACACTTCGGACAGATACTTCTGGACGGCCGCGTGCGACATAACCTCTTTCTGCTCACACTCTATGAGCACGTCCTGCAACGGACAAGTGTCGTCTCATGTTGCATTGTACTGCAGTGTTCAGTCCTGAGTATTGTGAAGAAACGTGTAGACTCTACTGTATGAATAGGTCTAAGTGTTGAAATATTGTGATACGAGTATATACATATACGTTAACATTATTGCATTTTAGTGGTATGTGCGATTTGTTTGAGGTGTGTATATGTTTATGTGTATGCGTGTGTCCGTGTGTGCGTTCAGGTGTGTGTGCGTAATACTGCGTGTGTGTGTGGTATATATAGTGTATGTATGCGTGTGTTATTGTTACTACGCTATGTTATATAGCACAGACCCGCTACACATTTATTTAAAATATGTGCACAAGTAGGTATAAACTTTTAGAAGTTTAGGAAACTGAACAGTGCACAGCGACCACGGCACACAAGAACTTCATCTGTTATCAACAACCCGTGTTCTGACATCACCAGGTGACTAAATAATACTAATATATATTATTTCATATAGCGCCACATGCAATCATAAATTGTTGTGGCGCTTTACAGCATGTCAATCCTTATATACGTATGTTAATATAAAATGCATTAAAATCAAATTGGAATAATCCTAAACCATAAACACATAATATTTATACAATACACATAAATACAGTAATTAAATATGTTAAAATAATATTCTTAGATTAAAAAGCATCTATGTAGAAATAAGACGACATCATTTAGTTAAACTAATGTAAATACAACTTCTATATAGAAGATGTCTTCTCGTGTCACGCGTGAGTGTGTCACGCGTCAGTGGATCACGTGACATTGCTCACCAGGAGCGGTATACCGCGGCTGTCTACGCTCTTCAGCAGACTGCTGGCTGAGCTGGTGGAGGCGGCGATGGCCATCAGCTCCGTGGCCATCGTCTCGCAGAAGTCGCCGGCCGCCACCAGGTCCTTCGCTCGCTCCTTCTCGCGCACGGCCAGCAGCCGGAAGTGCTGCGACAGCTTCACAGCCGTGTCGACGGGCGCCGGTGACGTCAGCACGAACTCCTTGATCGACCGATTATCGCTCATCTTGCCGTTGTGCATCAGGTCGAAGACGAACTGGCGGAGGCGACAGACCATTCATTATATGCGCTTTGTAAATATGAAAAGTCCAATAATAAAAAGGAGATGGGTGGGTGATTGAAGGGACTATTTGAGAAAGAGATCGGGTAGATTTGTATTTTGCACTGGAGTTAACTGCATTTACAAGAAACAGTATAGTTAGGTTTTTATATAATGAACCATAATTCACTGACACATGATATGCTCTAACCATTCGTTTTAATAGACACAATTAGCTGCTTCATGAACCAACTCCAGGTTGATGCAGATATGATGGTCCCCCTAAGACCGTCCCGTTCAAGGGATGCTGTGTAGACGTTTGATGGATAATTGCTTACGAACGGGAAAACCTAGAATCGTTGTAAAATGGAAGACAAACGACAATGACTGGCTGCTTGGAGATGTAAACTGAAGATATAGAAACGTGTTGTCAAAGAAGAAAAAGGGCATCGATGCACTATTGTGTGTGAGATATATACCTGATTGTGTTACACATATTGTTTCAGCACTCGCCCCACCTTGTCGTTGTCCATGAGGTGTTGCGTGTCGTGGTCCTTCTTCATCAGGTAGCTGAGCACCTCGGCGTGGTTGGACGAGGCCGCGTAGCAGATGGGCACCTTGTCCTCCTTCGTCTCGTGGTCGGGCAGTGCCCCGGCCTCCACCAGCAGTGTGACTACGTCCAAGTGGCCGGCCTTCGCCGAGTGGTGAAGCGCCGTCCAGCCGTTCTAGGAAGACAAGCGTATGTTGATGTCAGAGACCACGTGCAAGTGTAGTTAAGTACGTCGACCCGAGCACCGAAAGTGAACGGAAAAAACTCCACACAACATATATATATATATATATATATATATATATATATATATATATATATATATATATATGATATTTATATCATTCATGGTTAATAAAGATCATACTATCGTAATACATCATACAATACGAATATGTATATATATATATATATATATATATATATATATATATATATATATATATAAGATATTTTCGAAAGTAAAATGTTTACTAGTGTTGCTTTGTAGCAGTTTATTAACCGTAGGAATGTGTAGATATGGTAATAATTATATCAAGACATTAACATGTTGTGTTTTAAGGAAGCACGTTGCAGTGACAGTGTCCCTCACCCTGTCGTAGCCGTTAATCTCGGCTCCCTGACCGAGCAGGAGGGAGACCATGTTGATATGTCCGTTGGCCGCCGCCAGCAGCAACCCTGTCCTGCCGCGTTTGTCCTTCACGTGTAGCTGGTTGGTGGACTTGCTGAGCAGCAGACTGACCACCGCCGTGTGACCGTTCTGGGCCGCCATGTGCAGCGGGATGACGCCCTACAGCGCCAACGTCCAGTGGTAAAGGAACAGGTTGGAACAGTTTTAACGTGAATGCAGTAAAGGTTACACACAACAAGGGCTTGATGGCAATTCATCAGGGAGACTATTCGTAGTAGTATTACACACACGCACGCACGCACGCACGCACGCACACACTTTACATGCACTCTCTCACACACACACGCACGCACACAAACACACACATACACACACACACACAGACACACACACACACACACACACACACACACACACACACACACACACACACACACACACACACACACACACACACACACACATCCGGCCATAATTAGAAATGTTTCGATGTTATTTTAAACATCGTCACTCTGTTTCAGTCACGTGTCGACGTGTACGGATATTGACACGTACTCAGTCAACAGGGTCCGCCTACATCACTCGATCGTCCTTCGAATTACAATGCCTTATAGAAAATGTGTTCCTGTAGAAAGACGCTGAATCAAACAAAATGCATGTTAGTTTGTTTCTTTGATCTCAAATTAAATTACTGTTTGTCCCATTAATCATCAGTTTTTCTGCCTCATTTCATCTGCCCACTTTGCTATGTGTTTCCAGGGCAGCTGAGTCCGATCTGAGGACGCGATATAAAAGCTAATATCCGACTTTCTGCCAGGGTTCTATTGAAACAAATTATGAATGTTCGATTTTCCCTGTCGCACGCGTTCTAGCAGTTTGCATTACCAACGCCATGGCAGCGTATGTAAACAAATAAATGTGGCAGATCGCTGTGCAAATTGTATTGACATGGTCTCTGTGGAATATTAGGTAATATGAGATGCAATTATAGACAGGGTCACTTGAACATTGCGATATCCATCGTATGATCAAAAACATATCTCACTTATACAACAACCAATGTCACCTATATACGTGATATCACATGCAGGTGACAGGTGAATTGTTGGACGGCTCTCCAAGTACAAGAGAAACACAAGACGAGTGTATGAAGGTGTGTGTTCATGCCATTATACAGGGCAGATGATAAAAGGTCTATTTGACGTGATGCGCGGCCGCCATATTGGTTTCTCTATAGTGACGTATAATGATTGTGCCGCCATATTATTTCAACCACGTTGCGCATAGCTACTAGAATAGCATCCGCATGCAATGATCGCGTTTTCTGGTGTAAGATTAAGAAGGTAAGTTCTTATATAGCATCAGGACTGGTCAAAACGCTTTACCCTTTACTTCCCTGACAGGCCTGTTCAATCGAACACTATCTCATCTTCTCTGAGAAGCATCCAGCCACGCTGCAATTAATTCGCGAAGGTTGCTACAAATAGCCACCCCTATAGCCAGGTAGTCATTCATACAGCTGAGTGAATTGGAGCAATGTAGAGTGAAAACAATTGCCAAAGGTTTAACATCGCAGCACATAATTCGAAACCGGGTTCTCATAGTCGAAAGTCTGAAGCTTTGCCCCTGAGCGACTGCGTTACTATTAGTTGGAATTGTCGGCAGACGTGACCTATTACCGACAGTTGTGGGAAAGCTAAATGGCGAACAATGCGTTCACGTAGTCACCTGTACTTCATATCCATATATATATATATATATATATATATATAATATATATATATATATATATATATATATATATATATATATATATAGTGGTCCCATACTCACGAGGACCGCGGTCGGAGCGTCGGCCTGCACGCCGGGTGAGTTGAGTAGGAGACGCACCAGACCCTCGTGTCCAGATTGGGACGCCAGATGCAGAGGCGTCAGACCGTGCTGCAAACAACATGTACTGCCCGAATGATCGCAGACACACAGACACACATTTGTCATATCAGTGAACGCTCAAGTAACTAACTATTAAAGTGTGCCGGGTATTTCTGTTAATGCAAAATTCCAGTGACCATGCAAATTAAGACATTTAAAATATTTTCACTAGTTTTGTGTTATTTTGTTTTATAAAAGTTAGCTCATATATATTCGAGAAGTTTACTCTCACAAATATCAGATTACGTGACGCTTAAATATATTCGTTTTGGGATAAACTCAACCAAGTATTAGTGTAGCCGTATGTGACAGCTGCTACGAGGGTTCTATGCTCGGCCGTTGTCCTCACCTCGGCCGCCGTGTCTCTCACGTCTCCGTGGTGAGGCGGCTCACTGCGGATGGTCGCAGGCACCTCCGACAGCATCTCTCTCACAAAGTCCATCTGGCCGTGTTGCGCCGCGACGTGGAGGGCCGTTAGACCAGTCTGGAAGGAAGCGCATGAGGACGACGATCAGACTAGAGGACAAGTAGGTTAAAAGGTTTTGTTGCCAAAATGCATCCATGTTATCGGAAAGAAATGAGACAAACGGAATGAAACAACTGCCGAGTATATTATGCATAAAAGAGGAAAGAGGAAGTTTTGTAGTATCTTGTAAAGTTAAATGGGCGCCATAGCGACAAGAGTGGCCGATAAGAACGATAACCCGTAAAGAATAGACATTCTATGCGAACGTGACGTTAACAGTGACAACTGGTGCGTTGACACGTTGCGTTGTAATACTCGTGGGAGTTACAGGAATGTTCAAACGAATAGGTAGATTTACTTCATGTGTAGACTTTATTATGAAATAATTAAACTGCTAAAGGTGTATGTAACATTGGTATCTTCAGTTTCGCATCGGTAAAGGGAACTTCTCCAATTCGGAATTTAACTACATTGTATTCTTCTAAATAACTGCTGTATAATCCAGTATGTGATAATTAATATAACGGTATGCTGATTTTAAGGCATGGTACGCTCGCTACATAATTAGATCAAACAAGATAATATAATTCTGATGTCATGACAGAAGCAGAAACTACAATCAGTCGTAGGCCTACGTTCATTCAGTCTCTTGGTAAGTTCATTTTGCGATGTCGAGTCAGCCTAAGACCGCGTCTTACCTTACTGCTCGTAACGTTGTAGGAGACTTTTCCTTGGAGAGCGTGTACCACTTGGATGTGTCCGAAGCGAGCCGCCAAATGAATGGCCGTCATGCCGTCCTGTAACACACAACGTGCTACACTCCATAAGGACCAGACAGGATGTTGGAGTAGGCTTTCTTCGTATGAGATGACCACCGAAATGGTGATTCTATCTGGTACTAGTTGGGTCATGCTTCAATGCACTGGTTTAATGCGCGCATTTAAAATACTTTATGTACCTATCACGATCCGTGCAAACTGGTTCGCTCCAGAATCTGACTTAACGTACACATAAAAATATAAGCTTGAGTGAAAGTACGAATTAATTTATTCACTAAATATATATATATATATATATATATATATATATATATATATAATGCTTATTTCCGATACTCAATTCGTACCAGGGAACTTGCAAGTAAACTATTGTCTGTATACTTCGTGGTGTTATTTGTGTTTCAGAATAGTTTTTGATGTAACGCATTTATGACGTTTGGCCCACATTTATATTAGGTGTTTCTTGTGTACTCAATGACAATACACTGTAATAAAATTTCTTGAAAATTACCATTCAGAGAGCATAACAATTATAGCGCATGAAATGTAGCTATGAAGGTTATTAAAAACATATATTAGTAATCAATAGATGAGGACAAGTACAACTAATAGTAGTTTAAAACGCGATATAAAAATACTATATAACAGTTACGGGTAGACCAACTAAAACATTCAGTATTCTTAATTATCACATATTTCATTTACAGTGAAAAAGCACGTTCAACAAAGAGGTGCCTCCATTTGTCACTTCAACATGTTGAGGCGACCAGTGGCTGTGGCTCGGAATAGCCAATACGTATGGCGCTGCAAGTGAAAAAGCTTTGTCACCCTGAGTGCAAAGTCTGCAGCGTGGGACCTCGAGCCAGTGAACACGGGCGGTGCGTGATGGGCGACTGGGCTGGTGTCGAGTTAGCAGGTTTGTACGGCATGAGGTGCAAGATGCATGAGCGACCATGTTACATGTATTCGATGCGCCGTTGAACTTACAGCCAGAGTAGGAGCGGTGCAATCGTGTTTCATAAGGTTAAGAAGTTTAACTTTGTTAAGTTGATTTTCTGCCGTTCGTTTGAATTCACTTATATCGGTCAGCCAAGTACCATAATTGCCACGTGAGGACTGATAAATGGACATCCGGAACACGTCCAGCTAAATACACATCACAGCAACCTAGACCTTCGTAAAGTATGTGTCTGTCTAGCGTTAGATACGTTCTCCTTGTTCGGATGTATCTCCAGACACAACTCTCTGATCCAAAACCATCCTTCAGGGAAGAGTAGGTGGGAAAAGAAGCAGAGGGCGACAACGAATTCTTGAGAAAACACTTAACGAACTGGACAAGCCACACACTCATGTCCCTGACACACAAGTGCAGGAC
Organism: Ridgeia piscesae; assembly: GCA_025642075.2. Classification (NCBI taxonomy): domain Eukaryota; kingdom Metazoa; phylum Annelida; class Polychaeta; order Sabellida; family Siboglinidae; genus Ridgeia; species Ridgeia piscesae. Next base: position 236,847 of record JAODUO010000212.1, on the reverse strand, counting down.
AGAAATGTATGGAAAATAGAAGCGCTCACTGTACCATTGTCTGCCATGGCACTCTGGCGACCTCTGTCGTCTGGATGAGTGGATGAAAGAGTGACACCTGGTGGTGTGTACTTACAGCGTTCTCGTCCGTGGCCGAAGCCCCTGCGTCTAGGAGAAAACGGACGAGTTCTGGGTGTCCACCTGCGGCAGCTAGATGTAGACTGGTCGAGTCGTTCGTCTGTGCAATACGCGGAGCAATGGTTATTATCAGCCGAACCAGCGGGACACTGCGATTTGTTTAAATGTCACCATGAGTGACCACATGCAAGGTTCTACAGCAAAATTTTAAATTAATGCCTTTTCGGCGAAATCATACAATTTACAGTTAATGGCGATGTGAAAATTACCCGAACAACCTTTGACATATCATTTCCCACAGGGCTCAGTTTATTGCAAACGCATATGTTTGTAGCGGAAACGTATAGGTGTTTTGCAAATATTATAATAGGTCCCGCAGTGTATTGAAAATACACTAAAATATTGAAGTAGTATTTCTTATGTGTAGGTATTGTGTTCGTGGACAACAAATGGACATTGACGAGGCAAGTTATGAATACAAATGCATTAAACATATGCAGCACACATCCGCAGAACGTCACTGATAGTCTACCGTGGTTAAGTGAAATACGTGACCTACCCGATTTCTTGCCGTGATGACGATGACCTTGTTGAATCTCATAAGTTCCTTGATGACGGCCACACTGCCCTTGCACGCGGACACGTGGGCGCACGTCATACCATTCTACAAGATGAAGCCGTATATATATATATATATATATATATATATATATATATATATATATATATATATATATAGGGAGAGAGAGAGAGAGAGAGATAAAGAGAGAGAGAGAGAGAGAGAGAGAGAGAGAGAGAGAGAGAGAGAGAGAGAGAGAGACAGACAGACAGAGAGAGAAGACAGAGAGAGACAGAGAGAGACAGAGAGAGACAGACAGAGACAGACAGAGAGACAGAGACAGAGAAGACAGAGACAGAGAGAGCAGAGACAGAGACAGAGACAGAGACAGAGACAGAGACAGAGACAGAGACAGAGACAGAGACAGAGACAGAGACAGAGACAGAGACAGAGACAGAGACAGAGACAGAGACAGAGACAGAGACAGAGACAGAGACAGAGACAGAGACAGAGAGAGAGAGAGAGAGAGCGGGAGAGAGAGACCGAGACCGAGACCGAGACCGAGACCGAGACCGAGACCGAGACCGGGAGACCGGGAGACCGGGAGACCGGGAGACCGGGAGACAGCGAGACAGGGAGACAGGGAGACAGGGAGACAGGGAGACAGGGAGACAGAGAGAGAGACAGAGAGAGAGACAGAGAGAGAGACAGAGAGAGAGACAGAGAGAGAGACAGAGAGAGAGACAGAGAGACAGAGAGACAGAGAGACAGAGAGACAGTTGTGTCGCTATATTTCGATTTCAGTTTTCCGCCGTGTATTAATGCAAATTTTATGATACGTCTATTGTAAATGGATGCAATCGCACAGAGTTGATATATAGCGATGTAACTGGTACTTGGCATGATACCCTATAAAACGTTGTAGTTGCTTAATTAGTATATTTATTGCTTATGTGCTGCTAACCTAAGTGTGTAATGTCACATATTGCTAACCGGCTATTATGCATTTGGGCTCTAGTTCTTCTATCATGGAACATGCGCAATTAAATCTACTAGCTGCCTTTATAGGGTTCTACAGACGTGTTCGTGTTTCATTTACGTGAGAAACTATGATATGGAATGTCATGCTATTTCCTAGTCATATGCACACCATGCAACTGATGGATGAAATTAAACGTCTATATCGTGATATCAACAAACTAAGATGGTTTTAAGACAGTATAAATGAGTACTTCCTGTGTGTTCAGGGTTCGTAGCTGAGGATATATTCAGTGTTGTTTTCAACCGGAGAAAAACACGTCAGCACGTCATCGTGCGTTAAACAGTATGTAAGGAAGTCATATGCTTCCCACCAACCGGTGCGACTAATGAAGACCGAGCTAGTATTTTGGATGTGTTTACGTTCCTGGTGCATTAGATGTCACTCCAACCTTCTCAACAAACGGTGTTTACCAGCATGCGCAAACATGTCCAGAGTTTGACGTCTGTAAAGTATATATGGCATGCAAATCAAACCAACTTACCTCGTCCTGGTGAAATAAATGTAAGAGTAACGTTACAATAATACTACATCTGCCCATGTATACAATTATACCGCGTTGGATTTTGCTGGCAGTCTGTATACTGTCAGCAAAGGAAAAACACAGTATGTGATTCCATGTACATGTATTCAGGTGACAGCCAGATAGCACACCTGGCGGCTTCATAACACTGAATATATGTATATATAATACTTCTGAACCAAGCAGCTAGGGGATCGATTTCTCCAAGAGGCAACTAGCTCTTATATACGAATTTGGTCCAACTTTCCTTCCATAGCATAGACAGAAATGTGTGAAATGTCATGCTTTCAACACGTGCAAAATGTCTCTACATATTGCACATTCCAAAGAAACTAAAGCAAAATAAACGACGTTTCATGATATATACAGTTTTGATAATACTCATAATATTGGTATAAGGCTTACTATAGCTTATTATAACACACAAGTAAATGAACTTAATTCAAGCTTTTTGGGGATAATTAATCGTGTTTCGTCTCGCTTCATTTTTCGTTGTTAATAACACTGTATACACCGATCCTATCATTATTATTTTAAAGATTAAAACTACAAATGTTTGAATCGTATTGAACGTTCGGGTCTGGCCCTTCTGACCGCTTCTTTATTCCCAGGTTGCAGGCGAAGCAAAGCATACTTTGTTGTGGCTTTCAATGCCGCGTTTTACGGCCTTTAAACATCTTTTGGAGACTCTATCGATAGTGTTTTAATGAAGACTACCTTCTTTTAATTTAACATGTTTAATTTACCTTCAACAATTGTTTTACTTATTTCAACATTGACGATACATTAGAGCAGTGTTGTGCGGTGATAACTCTTAGTGAATGCACAAAAGGATTTCGTGTACAATGAAGTAAGCATCCAGTCCCTAAAGCGTTTTACACTACTTTTCTCAGACAGACCTGTTCAGTCGAACATCATCTCTACTTAGTTGTAAGATTGTATTTACATTTATGTCAACATTCTCTCACCGTGCAAGCCATGGTGACGAGGTCCGGCTGATGCTTCAAGAACAACTTGACAACGTCTGAATGGTCGTTCTCTCCCGCCAGGTGGAGCGGCGTCTGACCATGCTAAAATAATACAATTCCTAAAATCACTACCGAGAATCATGTATTGTATTCAACACAGACATGACTGATGCAGATATACGACTTATCGTGTTAGCTTACGGTGACACCAGCCACGTTAAAATAAGAAACATTCTGATAAACAGGCATTACATGTAATTAAGGTCGTACACATACATTATTATGGTCGTAATTTTACATTAGTATATGCATGAGAGTTGTCACAGTAAATTATGTTTAACAAAATATTAGATACCAATTATGTTTCCTAACTTTAATATCAGGAATTATTATAATACCCATCGGCGTAATGGTTAGCCCGCCAGTCGAATACATGAATCAAAACATGTCACCTTTTTTTTACAAATATCGGAACAAATATTTGCAAATTAGACTAATATTCAAAACCCGTAATGCTTACATAATTCCAATTGTGCAAACGAATCGCTTTAAAAAGGTACACCTTTAGCGAAATACAAAATATACACGCGATGTGAAGTTACGCGAACAAATGTCCGTGCCGCGAGTCCAAATATCCGGCGGTGGTAATAATTATCTTTTAACAAGATTACCATCTTCGAATAAACCCCAGACGGTAAGTGGATAAGGAAGCCTTCGGCTTATCAAGAATCCAACCCAAATTAGGCTCCGGGGGCTCATGAGTATTTCGTGCAATATAAATTATGTTTCAAAATATATGTTGAAAGACCTCATTTTGCGTATTTGTCAATCATAATATTTATATAGATGCTAAAAGTACCTGTTTCGCGCATTCTTTGGTACATATAGCGGATATTACTACTACTTTCCTTAACTTGGCCCAAGTGTTACTGGCGAGCGTGTTTGACTGGCGGCACATTAACCATTATGCATATCGTTCCCGTCACCATTGCCTAAGCAATGTGACGTTAGAGATGTCCGTATTACTAACCACTAATCGATGGGCTGAATTTCCAATCTACTGGATCTCCTGGTTTTGAGAATGGTATTACAAATTGTGTCCAGAGTCATGTAACGTTGCCTACATTTGCCCTATGTGATCATAACTCAATAATGACATTATTGAAAAGAGGTCTATATATTCGTAAGAACTGATCTTTATACAGGAATAGGAAGCGTAATACTAAGAGGTATATTTGACGTGATGCGCAGCCGCCATATTGCTTTCCCTATTGTTACGTATACTGACTATGACGCCATATTATCTCAACCACGTTACAGTGATCGCGTTTTCTCGTGAATCTGTAACAAATCTATAATTTCAACTGTTGCAGGACGTGACGCTTGTATTCATGTTCCAAGTGCAACGCGTAATCACAGGACGTAACTAGTCTTCTGACCTCTATTATCGACGTTATGGGGAAAGCAAGATGGCGGACAATGGCTTCACTTAATAACATGCACTTCCTCTCCGTGTCTATAGATCAGTGTTCGTGACGCGAAATAATATTGAGCGATTTTTGACTGTCTGGCGATACATGTCCATGGCACGCACCACATCAGTAGCGTTTGCGTCCGCCTTCATCTTGAGGAGAGTGCTACAGACGGATATCCGGCCGTACTGCGCCGCCATATGCAATGGCGTCTTCTTCGCCTGCAAAGCACAAAATTGCATATAAATTCAAATGAATAACTGTTTATCGAAAATACACATTGTGGGACAATTTCGCAGAAATCACGTGTATTACGTCGGCGTCACACAGAACATATCGAATAAATTCTGGCCTTGCCGAATGCTTTTCTGCCGTGATGCTTGTAATAAAAAATATAGGGCACTGGTGGGCACAAACCAACCGTACTGGCTTTTTAATTAGAAGGCAATCATTTCACGGGGACTACAATTACAGTAGGAAATGACAGTGGTAGGAGTGCCGACTCACTAATGACAATGCGTCCGTGGCAGCGCCGTGTGTCTGAATGAGCAACTTGACGAAATTGTTGAACCCGTTCTGGGCAGCCATGTGCAGTGGCGTGACGCCGAGCTTTGACTTGGCGTTGACGAACGCCTTGTGCTTCAACAGTAGGTCGGCCACTTTCTCGTGGCCGTTCTCTGCCGCCAGGTGGAGCGCTGCGTTGCCGTGCTGCAAGCGGCACGAAGGAGATGTAAACATGTGAATAAGAATGAAGGCAGCTTCCTTTGTGCCCAACTTCTAAAGATAACGCGTTAGTTATCTGTCAATGACAAAGTGAAACAATCATAAGTAAAATTTAATACGCAAATGAGAAATACATAAGCAGCGTACAACATATTAAAAAATACACAGGCTCTTATGTCTGGGTATATTTTCGCTTATGACATCCTTGGTAACACACAGAAGCGCGCACATACGCACGCACGTACACACACACTCACGCTCGCACGCATGCATGCACAAACATACACACATATATCCTTAGCATAAATATACGAGTCGAAAGAAAGTAAAACAGTCAAACCTCGTCGAACACGTCCACTCGAGCGTGATTCTTCAGAAGTATCCTCAATATCTCCAAGTGTCCCTGCTCGCACGCCACCAACAACGAAGACCAGCCGTTCTGGAGTAAAACGGCTTCCATGTTGATATTAACATAATCTCTCACACTCTCACAGAGTGAAGTTTACAACATTTATATTTAAAATAACAAGACAAGACGTTGGTTTATCTAGTTATTTGTACTGTATATGGCCAGTCTTACAATATGTGTTAGTTATATTATTGTAGACGGTTTAAATGTCAAACAAATGTTATTAGAACACTCTGAAATCTCTGTGTATCTATATATATATATATATATATATATATATATATATATATATATATATATATATATATACGTAACATATTATAATGTGTAATTTGTATTAGTATTACTGACACTCAACGCAATTGTGTAGTCGTCATATTAGTTCTTTTCAGTATCTGCTTATATTGGCATGCCTTCCCTCTTTCATAGGTCAAAGACTATCTTCTGAACGCAACGGTAGATATGTGCTGTGCTTACAGTTAATGGCTGTTACAACAATTTTCGAAGTAATTGTGTCGAGTATATCCAAGTGCACTAAGGTTCGTTGGTTCTTGCCTTTGCTTGCTGATTGATGACGTTTTGAACTTTGTTTGGCTCGATGTGTTTCACCATCTCCAGCAAGACATCAGCGTTCCCGGCGCGTGCGCAGTAGTGCATCGGTGTCTCTTGGGTCTAAAACAATTATCAGGTACATTTTAACATGGACGTTAAACGTTAAACATCCGCTTGTCTCACGAGGGGTTTGTCCTAGCTGAAGCCATCTTTCGATGATATCACCTACCAGTGAGCAAGAAACACCGGTTCTCGCATACGACAGAACTCATTTATATAACCGAAGGTTATTGGTTTTTATATACGTATATAGATTGGCAACCGAATCAAACCGCACGCACACTGTTACTATCACTCGAAAAGAAAATATATGCCATTGTAATAATAATAAACTCTTTGTTGGTTGCCTTAAAGGCAGGGTGCCAGTACATCTGCTCAGAATTGGGCAAGCAGGAATTTGTAACGTGTAGTCTGCTGTGAAGAACGTCGGATAGCGTAGTGGTCGCCACGGCATTATTATCAATCTATTTTGTTTTGAAACTGGATGTTTTATTTACTATTTGAACATGTTGCAGGCGAGATCTTTCAAACTGCGAACACTGTTCCGAGCTTAGAAAAGGCAGTAATCCTTCGACATGCATGTTGTAGCCATAAGAACGTAATATTAAATGGAAAACATACAACATAGGAACTGTCACCGTCGCTTTAAATAACAAGCACTAAGCATAGCCTCGGTGGATTTACCCAGTTGGTGTCGCAGTACTGTTGATGTGTGTGACGTTGCTGCGACCTACCAGCTTCGTCTTGACGTTCGTGTATCCGCCGTAGTCGAGGATGGTTTTGATGATGTCCGTGTCCTCAAACTCGTGGTGCGCCTGCTTCTTCGACACTTCGGCCGCATAGTGCAGGGCTGTCTCTCCCTCCTACAGCGTCACAGGGCGTCGTCACATCGACAGATGATATCATAAGCACACCCAATGTCATCGTCACCACAGTCACGAACACAACCAACTTCGACCGTCTTATGTGTTCGAACGACGCTGTGTGCTAACAGCTGAAGTGTGTGTGTGGTGTGTGTGTGTGGTGGTGTGCGTGCGTGCGTGTGTGTGCGTGCGTGCGTGCGTGCGTGTGTGTGTGTGTGTGCGTGCGTGCGTGTGTGTGTGTATGGGGGGTTTGTGTGTATGTGTGTTATATTTTTAGTTTATTTGTGAAGTTTATAAACACTAAGCTATTGATCTTACACTGTCACGTACAACGCGACAGTCACACTGCCACTGACCGAGTTCTGAAGGTTGACGAGCATGCTCGCGTCGACCCGGGACTTGGTCTTGGTGACGAAGCTAAGCAGTTCGTCGGCGACTTCCCAGTGACAGTAATCGTACAGAGATATGCAGTGCCGTTTCTCCGGCCTAGGGGACACAAGGCAGATAGGACAGTGGAAATGTTGTCATTATAAATTGTAGCTGTAGTATTTATCCAAACAAATATCACCACATCAGAAACACATGTATGCCTGAAAACGATAACTGCGCTAGCGTGACAACTTACGGGAGTGAATATCGTGACAGAGCAATGCATAGTACAGTTGTGTTTCTGTATAATGAACAATGACGTAAGCAACTAATCAGAGACTTGCCACAGGATGCTGAAAATATGTATGCGTGCATGTACGTGTGTGCTTATTTTTCTATGTGTGTGTGTTTGGTTGCCGTTCGTGTGTATATACATCTTAAATTATGAGAATAGAACAATTCATAGCATTAACACACTTATGCATTTTGTGTAACGTTCCACGGTATACTGCAATGTTCCGCTGTCGTCAGTTACCTTGGATTGCCACATCGGGTCTCCCCCGTCTTTAAGAAGCGCCTGCACCATCTTCAATTGACCGTGTCTCGCAGCGATATGCAGCGCGGTTTCTCCATTCTGGAAACACCAATACACAGTCATTGTCAGCATGCTGCGATGGAAACCGCCTGTGATTGGTCGACATTTAATTTGACTCTCTGATTCTCCTACATTTTCCTTCACTTTGTTGTTCTTATTTGTTGGTATTTGTTGTAAGACCATTTGCGCGAACGAACTTTACGAGGTTTAACGCAATGAGGTACCACAATAACTAATCCGACCGAGGGCGCTCTAATGCTACTAGGGTCTTTATGCCGTCTTTTACGTATTCTTGACGTGTGTAAAATGCGGCACGGTTTTGCGGAACGCTTGTTTAAATCATCCTACAACCAGCTGTTGAACTCGCATGACTCCGAAGCCTCACACATAGCTAAATATGGATACAGTGTGATATGTCCGTCAATGTGAAGGCATAATATGTATATTAATGTACATTTACATCCGATGGAACGTCGACTGGTGGCCCGACGACAGGTGTGCTGGCTCGATGCCGGAAAGGATGTTTAAAATCCTGTTATACAACTCGCCGTATGCATCACACGAGACTGCTACGTCTTCACACATAGTTAAATATTGATATCGTATAACATGTCCGTCAATATGAAAGCATAATGTCTACATTAATGTACATTTACAGTCGATGAAACGTCGCGGACGTTCGATCGAATGCAGTGCCAAGATGGCGTTGTTTTGGCTGTTCTGTCTATTGACCACACATACGGCATGCTGTCCTGTCTATTGACCACACATACGCATGCCCACACATACAAACTACCGCTGGCTACGCGCCTGCACAGTCAATAGCTTACCCTTCATGTCTACGAAAAGGATGATTTAAACAAGCGTTCCGCACAAAAACGTGTAAAAACATCCACGTTAGTCGCTAGAGGCGCTGCTACGCAACTAGGATATAGTCGCGACTAACATGGATTTGTGGAACCCCATTGTTCGCAATGTTGTGCCTCACATCTGTAATTGTTTTGGGTAAGATAATGTATGCAAAACGTCGTCGTAAGAAGCTTCGTAAAGGTCCGTTTAAAAGGACAACTAGTTGGCAGACTAGATGACCAACTTAAT
>JAODUO010000212.1:212500-222500 GCA_025642075.2 Ridgeia piscesae | reverse complement strand
CATTATCAAATAACTCTTTGGGCACACAAACTAATTGTGCAAAGAGGTTACAAAAGACAAGAAGCAAATGTAAATTCGGTACAATACACGACACGCTCGGCAGTCGTTCAGTGGACAAACCTCGTCGACGACGTTTGCATTCGCTTTGACTTGGTGGAGAAATTTGACCATGACTTCGTCTCCTTCCCACGAGCTCAGATGTAGCGCTGTGTGGCCTTCGTGCTGTGTCAAGTCATACATAAGTTCAATTCTGGGAGTTTTACCATTTCTTGTCTATATGAATGATTTAATTATTTTACCTAGCACTACGGTTACTGTTGTATTTTAGATAACAAAAACATTTTTATTCAAGACAACAATATTCATGAAATGGAAAATCCATTGACTTGTGAAATAGAAAAACTATCTTCGTTTAAATTACTAAACGTTTTTATAATATACAGAAAAATTACACTACGATACGAAAGAATACGAAATGTGTAGGATAAAATAATTGTTGTTAAATATATTATATGTTTAAACTTTCATATATTACTTAGTGTAATGTGAACTGGGGAAGAACCCTCTCATGCATAAATTGCTAAATATTATTTTTAAAAACAATATTGCGTATAATTTGTCGTGTCGATTTATTGAACAAACACAATACATATATGTATAATTTGTGTTGTTTTCTCAGTGACATGATCCTTATCCACATGTCTATCTATCAACTCACATTCTGCGCATCAACAATCACTCCACTGTCAACGAACAGTCGCGCCATGTCCAGATCCTTGCGTCGGCAAGCCACGTGCATCACAGTGTCGCCGTTACTCTGAATAAAAAATCGTTAAACAATTAAAAACACAATAAACAAGATTTATAGGCACCATAATGAGATCAAGAAAGCTAGAACACAGTACAAATTGGACTAATTGAAGGAACAAATGCGGAGGACGCCAGAGAATTCAAAATAATAGTCTGTCGATGAGTAAGAGTGGAACAGAAAGTGACAAACGCCGAGCGGCTTGGAGGGCTGTGACCGCCAACGACTGCGACAGACACGCACTTGGAAGACGTTACTTGGGAACAACCAGCAGCTGTCGGCTGTTTCAGAGAAAGGAGATTGGGATGAATAAGAGGACACACACGCACGCACGCACGCACACACACAAACAAACAAAGACATTCAGACGCATACACAAACACACATAGACACACACAGACGCACACAGGCACACACGACACACACGCGCACGCGCACGCGCACGCGCACGCGCACGCGCACGCCACGCACACGCACACGCACACGCACACGCACACACACACACACACACACACACGTGCGACGCAAGAACCCCTATGACATCTTATCACGTCCGTTGAACCTCTCGCATCCGAGCCAACAGACTAACAAGCAACACGAACCTTCCGTTGTAGTTTGACTTGTTGTTCCGTCTGCTGAGTGAGCAGCTCCCTGGCGGCCGTCTGGTTGCCGATGTCTGCAGCCAGGAACAAGGGGATAGCCCCGTCCTAGAAGAAGACACATGCATCCTGTCAGACACTTAATTTTTGTTTTCGAACAACTACGTGTTATGTGTGTGTGTGTGTGTGTGTGTGTGTGTGTGTGTGTGTGTGTGTGTGTGTGTGTGTGTGTGTGTGTGTGTGTGTGTGTGTGTGTGTTGTGTGTGTGTGTGTGTGTGTGTGTGTGTGTGTGTGTTGTGTGTGTGTGTGTGTGTGTGTGTGTGTGTGTGTGTGTGTGTGTGTGTGTGTTGTGTGTGTGTGTGTGTGTGTGTGTGTGTGTGTGTGTGTGTGTGTGTGTGTGTGTGTGTGTGTGTGTGTGTGTGTGTGTGTGTGTGTGTGTGTGTGTGTGTGTGTGTGTGTGTGTGTGTGTGTGTGTGTGTGTGTGTGTGTGTGTGTGTGTGTGTGTGTGTGTGTGTGTGTGTGTGTGTGTGTGTGTGTGTGTGTGTGTGTGTGTGTGTGTGTGTGTGTGTGTGTGTGTGTGTGTGTGTGTGTGTGTGTGTGTGTGTGTGTGTGTGTGTGTGTGTGTGTGTGTGTGTGTGTGTGTGTGTGTGTGTGTGTGTGTGTGTGTGTGTGTGTGTGTGTGTGTGTGTGTGTGTGTGTGTGTTGTGTGTGTGTGTGTGTGTGTGTGTGTGTGTGTGTGTGTGTGTGTGTGTGTGTGTGTGTGTGTGTGTGTGTGGTGTGTGTGTGTGTGGGGTGTGTGTGTGTGTGTGTGTGTGTGTGTGTGTGTTGTGTGTGTGTGTCTGTCTCTGTCTCTGTCTCTGTCTCTGTCTCTGTCTCTGTCTCTGTCTCTGTCTCTGTCTCTGTCTCTGTCTCTGTCTCTGTCTCTGTCTCCTACGCCATACCTTGTCCGTGGCGAGTCTCGAGTCTTTGCTCGCCTTCAGTAGGAGCGCTACCATGTTGAGAACCCCCGTCGGCCGAGAACACGCCATGTGCAAGGGCAGCTGATCCTTCGGCTGGAACAGACAAGGAGATTACAGTGACGTTTGCTTGTAATGGACGTCTGTGACATCAATTTAGGAGAAAAACCAAAATAATAAATGTAATAACAACAAATACAAATTCGAACCTCACATGGACTGCCGTCGACAGTTCCTTGTGACAAATGTTTGTCTTTTAATGCCAAGTCGTAATCATCGCCCAAAGAACAATACGTGAATAGTCTGCGAGCTAAAATATCAACACAATATAATCGCTTCGGTTTCACATCGTTTCTTTTCAAGTAAACTTTCGCCGACTGGGCCTACATAAACTGGAAAGGTAAAAATGATGTCATATTTCCAGGCGGGGCGTCGATTCTGTTTTAAAAGTGTGGGACGGAAATATATATACATATTTGTATGTAATTTATATATATATATATATATATATATATATATATATATATATATATATATATATATATATATATATATGACCTGAAATACATATAACAATTTTTTATAAATATAAAACATAATTAATTATTGATCTGGTGCAAATCCTTAAATAAACAAAGGTCTTTATGTTATGCTATTTAAAATAGTCATGTTGGCAACATATATTTGAAGAGGGGCCATGGCCCGCCCTAATCACTGAACATTTGGAGGGTAGACTTTGGACCCAATACTGCTTTCCTGATTCATAGAGTGACAAGATGCAGAGGTTACAGGGGTGCCTGTGTAGGACTTCCCAATCACACCTTTTGGCAAAGAAAATTGTCATCACTCAAATGGGATCAACGTGCAGGAATCAGCTGGTTCCACGGTAGGCGATATAAGTATCCACCAGGGCGACCAGGCTGCAATCGAAGGGGTGACAGTGCACTCGACGCCCATGCTCTGTAGAACTTCCAAATCCAACATTTTGGCAAAGAAATTTGTCATCTCTCAAAATTTGGAATAAGTTGCACAACGTGCAGGAATCCGCCGCTACTGCACTCGGCGATAAGCGTCAAGCAGGCGAGGAGTGAAAGTGCAACACAAATTTTATCATTTACAATGTGCTTGATGGCTAGCTAGAGCCTATTAATAATATCAACACAAGGATGCAAACTGATAGAGCCCGGCAGCGGCGCAGCCCGGCATGGCGATTGATTGTTTACTAAAGTAAGACCAAGTTGCGCGCTGTGGCCAGCCAAGCAATTTATCTAGTCGATTTTCTAATGGGTGGTCGGAACTTCATATCGCGAGTTTATTTTCTAGTTAGTCCAATGTAGCGGCTTTTAAGAGAGAGGAGTGGTGAATCAGGCTATATGCCCCGCAATTTTTTGAACTGAGAAGTGGGGGGCAATTCCTATGCTGTGCCCCCTCGCTGAAACCCCCCCCGTCCCTCACCGATTGACGCCCGTGTTTCCATGGATGTCCATTCATTAACTTTGACATGGACGTGGACAGATGCGCTGTTTTTACCATGTTGAATATAAATCTGGTGCAAATATATGCAATTTGTTCGTATCTTTTGTCTGCGTAATAATTAAATCATCCAGTTTTGGTTTAATATTTGCCATCTGCGCCGTTCGGTTTTGTTGATCTTATCTGTTTATTCGACTTATAGGTGGTGTCGTGCCTTGTTTGGTGCTCTTACTTAAAGGTGTTATCGCTGGAATCAATGTCGTAACACACATGTCAGTGGTGTGTTCTTCGTCGTCTTCAATGTCATCTCATATTTGGCGCCAGTGTGAATATGTGCCTTTTAGTAAGTCAAGTCACAATGGCATTTGGGTGTGACAAAACATTCATAAGTCACATCAAATATCATCAACGCTTTAATCCAGGTCCTACAAGCCAATGTTTGAAATGCTACCAGTGTCAAGGTCTTTGTGTATTACCGCCTCAGTTCACGTTCATTATGTTCTGCATCTGATGAGACGAGGCGCAAGTGACATATACAATCACCCCGCCCAGTCACGCCACGCGTAGCGGTGCCTGGTTTGGACGAATGGTTTCTGTCGTGAACGACACGTGGATGATTTAATAGGGATTTACTGTTTGTCTGCCTACGTGTCCCTCTTTGTTCTCTTCTATAATGTTGCCTCATCGTCACCGCCACAGCTGAGAATTCCACGTTGTGTTTTATTATCTGACTGGCATTGTCATTGTCACGAACCTCAGAGCAAATACTGAGTTACGATCAATTTGTTAATTTCTACGCTACGATAAAGATAGTTGAGATCTCGTTACAAGACGCACCGTCAATGTTCAATATAAATGGTGTGTGTGTGTGCGTGCGTGAGTGCGTGCGTGCGTGCGTGCGTGCGTGCGTGCGTGCGTGCGTGCGTGAGTGAGTGTGTTCGTGCGTGCATGCGTAAATGTGAATGTTTTATTACATACATAAAAAATACCGCACCGCACCGCACCGCACCGCACCGCACCGCACCGCACCGCACCGCACCGCACCGCACCGCACCGCACCGCACCGCACCGCACCGCACCGCACCGCACCGCACCGCACCGCACCGCACCGCACCGCACCGCACCGCACCGCACCGCACCGCACCGCACCGCACCGCACCGCACCGCACCGCACCGCACCGCACCGCACCGCACCGCACCGCACCGCACCGCACCGCATTCTAGTCTCCATATTTAACAACCCCTTGCAAACAGCGGACAGATTTCCGCTGCGTTGTCGCGGTTACATTTTTACGGGCGCTATAAAGTATCCGGGTGACGTTTCTGCACACGCGCGATAAATATAAAATTATCAATGTATAGTGAAACGCAAAGCATTTAAAGTAGAAATACAACGGGCTGTTCGGCAACGATCATGTGATTAGTGTGAAGAGTTGCTTAAAATGGCGTTAATACATTAAAGTATTATGGTGTTAATAATTGTTACGGATTATGGCGGATTGCAGTCACGTAAGTTGCGCTTGCTATCAAAACATGCCTTCAAATCTGTTTGCCTCTTGTTAATTTGCAACAATAACTTTGAAAGATTATATACGTCCTTTTGCTCATAGTGACCGTATATATATATATATATATATATATATATATATATATATATATATATATATATATATTAATTAAGATTAACGTCATACTTAATGGTAACTTATGACAACGACTGACTCGCGCATGCATAGAAACATCACCCGGATATTTGTTAACACCCGGAAAATGTAAATACTACACCGTTAACTACTGTGTTATTAAAACAATCTTTCTGCAGCAGTCATCCAACTAACTCGGCCGGCGGCCATTTTACATAGCAACCCTACCTATCTGGATTGACTACTTGGCAGTCAAACACAGCTGTATAGCCAACATTTCCCCTTGTATCAAGTAAACTTGCTTGACATTATTTTCAATTCAATATATTCTATTTGCGAAACCCAAGTCCGAGTTCTAGTCCTTGACAAGGCAGCGATGAGTGCCGACTCACCCCGCCAGGAACCATCGGGTCTGCCTTCTTGCCAAGCAGTAGCTTCACCATGTCGTCCCGGCAGTAGGCAGCCGCTAGATGCAGGGGCGTGCGGCCGTCCTGCAAACGATAGAGTCAGATTAGTTCCACGCTTCAAGGTAAGTCTAAATATTATGTCGGCTTAAATGACAAAGGAAGGGTGACGGCTCCTCTGCCCAGAATTGGCTGACCAGTAATTTGTAACGGGAAGTCTGCGGTTAAATCGACTCACCTCGGCATTATTGTTAATATTTTTTAACTTGGTGTTTTGTTTACCATTATTGAACGTGATGCAAACGGAATCTTTAAAATTGCGAATATTATTCCGAGCTCTATAAAGTAACTAATGTCTAATGACTAATCTAACCACAAATTGGCAGGCAGTAAACCTTCAACATGCATATTGTAGTCATAAGAACGTAATATTAAATGGAAAAAATAGTAGTTGGCACCCTCACTTTTAATTTCTTCTCATGTTAATTTCAGTATGCCTGCTTGCATCATTCTAGTGTAATGTTGCAGCAGTTATTTTCCAGGCGAGTTCTGTATAACAACGGTTGCCTTGGCGAATTTTACAAACGTACTTTTGTGTATTGACTTGATGAATCGAACTCGTACCGCCATAAACTACTCAACAGGAAGTCAAGGCACCGGACCCAGCGGTGCCGCAGCGAGTTGGAACGGGAGTGGTTTATGAAGTGCATAAACAAATTACACGCATATCCGTTGTTGTTTCGACTCGTTCTTGTTTACAATTACAGCGACGACATTTTACGAAGCAATAGTTCGATGCTTGTGAAGAGCGAAGAACCAACAATAACTGTCAGTCGATTTTGCATTTTATCATCACAACCTTTTCAGCAAGTAATAGAAACACACAAGAGTCCTAGCAGGAATGGTGTATTTTTTGCTCTTTTTTGAAACATCGCGTGATTGATACGATACGCTGACATTTTGTTAAAAGCGAACTACAGAAATGAGCAAACCCAAGGCACTGAAACTGAAAGACTCGTATCAAACCATGTATGCCAATAATGTTAGCACAGTTATGTTAACTTGATTGGAGTGTACTTAGAAACGTCTAAACGGAGAGAGGTTTCTTATTAGCGGTAAAAACCGGATGTCAATTATCTAAAATTCATGTCATTGCCTGTTATTTTGCAAACAGGTAAATTGGGTTGCCAAAAAACAATGATTTTCTCTTTGATGTGAAACGCCATAATTGATTATATGAGACGACACGCATGATTGATATTAGTGCTTGAGACTGATTCTAATGCAACGTTAATTTAAAATGTCAACATGTGTTTCCGGAATGCATGTTATGGAGAGAAACAAAATATGTAAAACGTGTACGTTGTATGTTTTATACACTAGCAGTATATAATGGAGTAATAGTAATTAATATTTTTAAATGTGCAATACCTGGCTAAGTACATTTCTTTTTTAAATACAGTTGTAATGGATACATTTTGTTAAACCAAGTAAATTTTTCTGTACGTTTTACTGTAGTTTTCGTTACTTTTTATATTATAATTGCAGTCGCGAAGCAGTTTTGCGATCGTTTTAATCCTCATCGATTACTCATGACTGACTACAATTTTGAGGAACTCTGAAGGTTCAACAGTAGGAAATACTGGGACAGTGTGACTTCTGTCTGGGCAAATTAATTCGGTGGCATTTGAAGGGAGTTCCTTCGTTTCACACGGCATTTCACAAAATAAAATGGGGACACAGTTCGCAGGTTTTCTATTCAGGCTCAAATGAATTGTTGAGTAATGCCCGGCCTTATACAGTAGCTTCCTGTGTCTGGACACTATAGACGGGATGATCATCGAAGGTGAAAAAAGTTCGTGATACATCTGTCTAGCGCCACCCAAACGGTGATAAGTGACAATTGCTAAGCTGTTTGTTGAGAATTGCTCTCCCATGTTCATTGAAGTGACGATACGGTGGTCAACACAACGCGACAATGTGGTGTGCTTTATGCTATTGCAAGCATTTAGCGTACAGTTTAGCAAGTGTCTTTGAGATGGTATAATTTGTTGCTTAATGTATCGATGTTTATGCGATCGTTGCCTGATGCTGACCCATTCTTCATATCTCTTAGTGCTACTTCCACCTCACATGGTGTTGTATCGGGTACCTCTTTTATTTCTGGTCAGTGTGTATTCTGGTACTCTGTCGTAGGCCTATAGCTCGTTGTAGAATTCCTCTACTGGTTTTATGTTATTACCTTGATCATACATTTCTCTACCCTGCATGTCTGTGAGCGTAACCAGTCTCTATTGGCCTATAGTCTGCATTCTTCTGACTTTCCTCAGCCTCTTCGACGCCAAGATCGTTTATCGTATATTTATCGTGTTGGTTATACGTTATTTTTCTTGGTGGTCTTTCATGTTTCTGCGTACTATATTTCAATGTTTATGTTCGCCGTTTTCCACGAGTTCTCGTCGTTTCGTCATCAGAGCTCGAGTTAGTGAAGATATCCTCGATTTAAGTGGTTTGATGATTGCCTTAGCTACGCTTGTCGTGCTTTCTTGGATCAGATCATATGCATGCTATCAGCTAACATTCGAGTGACATTTCGCAATATATGATTTCCATGCAGAGCCGTGAGACTGGATTGTTTCATATATGTCGTTTCACTACTGATGTTTACAATGTGCTGCAGATTATACTTGTCTTTCGACTGATTTCTCAAAGAAACAAACGTTAATGCACTCTAGACTTAGGACTTGCAAAATATGATCAGCCTGGTGTTATCAACGTTAAAGAGAAAAACTATCTTAGGCAATATACACAGTGCTGGCATTTCTTACACGTAACGCTACAGTGACGGTTTCTATCGCAGCCTGCTGTCATATTAAGGTATTTGTCTTCGTCTGCTACCTCCACTTTATCATCGTGGATGACAGTGTCAGTCTAGGACGGAGGTCTTTTGTTGAGCCAGTCCGGCGATGACTAGTTTATTTGTACACCAACGCAACCAAACGGCCCGTTTTGTTTGTTCTGTTCGCCACTATTCAGTGGCTAGAAATCAACGAATGGTCTAGTCATTATTAAAACATTGCATTAATTATACAAACCCGACCACTTTGTAAGCGTTTTGTTTCGCACTACAATACGTAGCAACGTGCACTGAGGTCAACAGAGTATCGCATATCCAACGACTGTTCTAGGCCTCCAGATGGAGCAGTGGTGCTATTCGAAACAACAACGTGAACGCGTGGTGTGAAATAAGCACCTCTTGCCCGAAGTCATACGCGACGGCCGTTTGCCAAATCAACCTCATGTGGGATTTGTAATAAATACCGCTAACACGGACAACGAACAAACACTCCGGAAAAAATGCCATCCATTCGCTAAACAAACACTGTCTATAATTACTTATATTGAAATTTATTACGTCGCCGGCGTTGGCAGCTAATGGTTGTTTCAGGTGCAGAGAGCCTTCTGCCTACACGTTTTAATTTGCTCGATGAAGTGACCGACAGTTTATGAATGCAATTTACTAACACATTGTTTTTCTGGCCGTCACGATTTTCCCGCTTCGACCGCGGCTCGCAGACAGCGCGTGATACGTGTCTTACGTCAAACCGAACGTGTTACGTACAGCAAGCGTATTTCAGTAGTCGTTGTTCCAAAGTTATTGTTCAGTGTGTGCGTGTGAGTGTGTGTGTGTGTGTGTGTGTGTGTGTGTGTGTGTGTGTGTGTGTGTGTGTGAGTGAGTGAGTGAGTGAGTGAGTGAGTGAGTGAGTGAGTGAGTGAGAGTGTGAGTGAGTGCGTGCGGGCGGTCGGGCGTGCGTGCGTGCGTGCGTGCATGCGTGCGTACGTTTTCCTTGTTATATGCATATTTTATTGTATGTTTATGTTGTCTGAAGTAGCGGTCGTTTGATGAATTGATTGGTTGGCGGATAGTATTGCATTCCTTTGTATAATAACAAACGATCGTACAAAAATACGAACAAATATGAATTAGTCTGCGAACTGCAGCACCGGATGTAGTCAATGAACATGCACGGAGTACACCATGGAGACACTCAACGATTGGTCAAGTTTGCTTTGTCATATTCAGCTTTGTGCCGCCAATTAACAATTAACAATGGCC
>JAODUO010000212.1:197500-205000 GCA_025642075.2 Ridgeia piscesae | reverse complement strand
ACTCCATTCTCTCTCTCTCTCTCTCTCTCTCTCTCTCTCTCTCTCTCTCTCTCTCTCTCTCTCTCTCTCTCTCTCTCTCTCTCTCTCTCTCTCTCTCTCTCTCTCTCTCTCTCTCTCTCTCTCTCTCTCTCTCTCTCTCTCTCTCTCTCTCTCTCTCTCTCTCTCTCTCTCTCTCTCTCTCTCGGAAGGTCTACTTACCTTCGCCTTCTCGTTGACGCTGGCCCCGAAGTCGGCGAGTCTCTCGGCAATCACCAGTCTGTTCTCCCGCACGGCCAGCATCAGCGACGTCAGCCCCGTCTCCTGCAGACACACAGACCTCCTACAGACAGCGCTACGACGGTTGTAATTTTGTATTCTTAATCACATGCCTAACTATAGTATGTTTTTTCATTGCACATTCTCTCTTTCTCTCTTTCCATCTCTTGCTCACACACAAACAAACACACACACGCACACACACACACACACACACCACACACACACACACACACACACACACACACAAACACACACACACACACACACCACACCAAACACACTCTCACTCTCCCATCTCTCTCTCTCTCTCTAACCCCCTGATCAAAAGTCGACAAGGACGCCTTTGGTACATTGATTTGCACACAGGCGCGTGAATGTATATTTAGCTGACGCCGAATGTTATCAGGAAAACACTAAGCAATACAGATTAATGAGTTTATTTAGGCTACAACGCGAGGTCATTCGCAGCAACTTGTCTACGCAAAACACGAAGCTGAGTTTACGTCTATATGAATGAAATCTCAAGCATCATACGACGCGAGGCATCAATACTTCTGCTGTGACCTTTGCGCCGTCCCAGGCGCGCATTGTCTGCCGGAACCACACAAACGTCGCCATTGTCGCCATGATGTATGTGTGCCAGGTACTCTCATTTAGTCAGTTGATGTGTGGGATCAAGGCCCGCGACATTCCCAAGGTCGCCTTACGCCACCGTGTCAAGGAGCTTCGGATATCATCAAGCTTTATAATGATCGAGAAAAAAAAAATTGTAAAAAACTTAATTTTGTTTCTATTGCTGCTTCTACTTTTTCATGCTACCGATTAGAATGTGTAGAAGCAGATGTTTTGAATACTACTACTACTGTTGCTGCTGTTGCAGCTGCTGCTGCTGCTGCTACAACTACTATTAATGCTACCACTATTTATATTACTACTACTATTGCTGCTGCTACTGCTCCTGCTGCTATTGCTACTGCTGTTGCTACTTTTAGCTATTGCTCCCTAATTTCTACTACTACTGCTACTGCTCTGCGCATTGCTGCTGCTACTCCTGTTACTGCTACTACTACTGTTACTGCTACCACTACTGCTACTGCTGCTGCTACTGCTACTACTGCTGCTACTGCTGCTGCTACTGCTACTGCTACCACTACTGCTACTACTGCTGCTATGCTGCTGCTACTGCTACTGCTACTGCTGCTACCACTACTGCTACTGCTGCTACCTACTGCTGCTGCTACTGCTGCTGCTACTGCTGCTGCTACTGCTACTGCTAGCTGCTGCATACTGCTGCTGCTACTGCTGCTGCTACTGCTACTGCTACTGCTACCACTACTGCTATTGCTGCTGCTACTGCTACTGCTGCTGCACTGCTGCTGCTACTGCTGCTACACCTCTACTGCTGCTACACGACTGCAGCACGTGCGTTTGCTAACATGATATTATATTAACATGCTTTTATAAACATACTGCTGCATGAAACCTTGCTGCGATACTGCTGCGCACGCACTGCTGCTATCACTGCTGCCTGCTAGCTGCTGCAGCTACTGCTACTGCTGCTATCACTACTGCTACTGCTGCGCACGCTACCTGCGCGCGCTACTGCACTACTGCTGCTGCTACTGCTGCTGCTGCTGCTGCTGCTGCTGCTGCTGCTGCTGCTGCTGCTGCTGCTGCTGCTGCTGCTGCTGCTGCGCTACTGCTAACTACTACTACTACTACTACTACTACTACTACTACTTCTACTTTACGAAGGACTATCAAGCAGTACGTTTGATAATCAATGTATATTTATATTATTACTATTGTTATGTTATTAAACATACTGTGCATGAAACCTTGTTCTTACAACAACCTTTCTCCCGGTAAGCTAAATTAATTGAGATGGAGCTTTTCTGTTACCATTTGCCTGCTTGTATAAATGTCCTGCTTGGCACAGAGATACGTATCCCAACTATTGGTATTTCCCTTTACGCATAATCTCAAGTAAGCGTCGCGCGTCAGCAATACGACGTATCAGACTATGAACGAACTGTATATAATATTATTGGAGTCTCAATCAACGGATTCATTTCCTGGAACGTTCTCGTGTGCGAACCTTCGTACTGGTGGTGACTATTATTCCCCATGCTCTGCGCGTTTTCGGCGATGATTGCAAGTGACCTCATTGCTGCCTAACGTCCCGGTAGAACGGTTTTTTATGGAGAAACCTCCTCGTTTACTATGAACGTTGCATTGAATTTACCACAGAAAACCACGGAGTTAACTTCAATGTATAACCTGAGGCATTTGTGTTGGTCCTGCAGTGTATTAGCTGTAGAACTCAATACGTTGCAATAGACAGTGATGGACATATAATATGAACAAATAACGTTTACAGAGAAACGAACGTTGGAAAGAATTGTTCGTTTCCTCGTTCCCGTTATAACACGGACGAGTCTGGCTTTGATCCTGAACCTCGGTTTTTGATTGTTGTCAGTCATTTTTCTTGTGTTGTCTAAACGTCTAAAATCGCCTCTGTCGTTCGCTCTTCGTCTCTGGTCGGCAGCCAATCCCTCTCAATCTCTCCTAGCGCTGTCTTTTAGCGTAATTCCAGTCGTCCTCTTTTTGTTTTCCTTCTACTCTTTGGGTATCTGCTTTCTTGCCAACTTGGTGAAATGTAATTTGTGAAAAGCTACGAGCGCGCCCAACAACTGGACAGTAAATGTTTACGGTTATGGTTAATAATACCACGGGCGCCATGTGTCGCCTAGGGCATGTACAAGTTCCCTCCATTTCGCTCGTTAGCCGTCCTCTCTGCCCAGGATTTCCACCCAAGCGCATCTCGCTGTTTTTCCGCCATGTGCCGCCACAAAGCGATCGCTTCCCAGAACTTCCAACTCGTCACAATACGGCAATCATTTATGTTTTCATTTCGAGGCATGCGGCCAATGAACCTCTGTCGTCTAATATTGGTGATGCTTGTTATCTTGCTAACTTCTGCCTCTTCGTACACTTTTTTAAAATTAAAATTGTTCTTGGCCAGAATATGCGAATAAGACTTCGACATGTCCATGTATACTGCTGACTCATTACATGAATTGTGTATTTTGTTGAGCCGGCGTCGATAAAAGATATTTTGACGAGTTCTATCGAGACGTAATCTGTTATTTCCGCGAGTCATCCATCATGCCGTTATTTTCCGTCACGAAGTCAATTACCTGCCGCCACCGCGGTGTGGCGCAATCGGTCGGCTGCCGCGCCTTCGTCGGCGTTTATTTCGAATTCATGAGAAATCCATCACAATCATTCGGCGCGTTTCTTTACGAGTTTACTAAATCAGTCAGTCGCCGGTTTTTGACGCCTCTTTCCTGCGATGACGTCACCCTGCTTTTGTAGCGTAAAGTCGACGGCTGGCGGCGGCGTTTTCAATGGCGAGATGAATCTGCTGCCCGCCTGACTGCACGCCGGGTTTTGATTGGTCACATAAAAAGTGACCGCAGTGCCGTGTAGTGTTTGTTTATCAAAACGACGTTACGCACGGATGACGCAGGCGAAATCATCCGGAATGTGATTGTAAATGCACCGCCGTGGTATACGTAAAATCTGGGCTCATTTATCAGGGGGAAAACACCGACTTCTCTCTCTGACAAATGGGCATGGTTGATGAGTTCAAGTATTTTGTAATTTAGTCATTTTAGAAGTGCTGTATGGAAATGTGGTGTATGGAAATATAAATGCAATTCAGCATGATACGAAGATGTTCAAAAATATTTATTAGCAATTTTTATATGTCCCATTCGGTATGTGTTAGCATATTTGTAACACGTTTTTGTTTACACAGATGCGTCATTCATCAAACGTCAACATCATTGATCCATTTCTAAAAGTGTTAAATCAACACGTTGCTACAGCCGTATAACTTAGAGTGTTTTTGGTTTATATTACTTATGGTGCATCGAAGGATTTTTCTGAAAGGTTGCTTTGCTTCGATTTAAAGCTTACTTTTTCATATCCGCCCTATATGACTGTTACGTAACGATACAATTTTACATAAGTATTATTCCCATGCCAAGACTTGACAATATCTAGAAAATCTGAGACATCATTTTTTCGTTAAGTTTATATACGTTCTTCGTAATCTGTGTCGTCCTTCGACGGTGTTATGAAGGATGGATTTTAACAGCGGCTTACATACACTTCAAATTGATAGACCCAGTACATGCGGTTTGCCTACGTCACAATCAGAATTACGGTCGAGATGTCCGCACCTGCGTTGCCTTGCCAATAACTTTGGTAACGTAATAAATGTCCATTAAATTACTAATGCGGCATGACCACTACTAGATAAACCATTTCCGTAAACGATTCTTTCTTATCTGACGTCGCTTGATGTTTTGATTTGTAATTCTGCCAACATGATAAACACTTTCATGAAATTGTCTGTACTCCGAACGATCTTTTTAAATCCAGCCCTTTAAATTCCATCGCTTTGTATATGTTGCCATGTTTCACATTCTACTTATAACCATATAAATATCACACACCTATGCACCAAGCTAGTGAAATATTGCAATCTCTACTGCAGAAATCTGATAAAACCTGGTGCCACCCACATTTATTTGCTTTTAGATTTATATTAAGGTTTAACATGGTTGGACTTAATTCAACCTGTAGTAGATTGTCTAGTTAAGATGCAACTGTGTGACAGTGACGAGGTCTTGTTTCTATGTTTTATGACAGTTGATAAACAGCAGCCAAGGCCAGTATTTCCATCACATCTTTCTTTCACGAATACAATAATATAAACTCGGCGACATAAACAGTTTAAACGCCAAGTCTGTAAGAAAATTGCAGCACGCACGAAGATCACAGGCAAACTGCTACACAGAAACTGTGATAGAACATAAGCAGCCGTTCACAGCCACTCTCGAATGACAAACAACAGTCGGACATTCCCAACCTTTGCCCGAAGTTAAGCGGCCGGCAAACGTCGATGTTGGCATGACGATATCGACTCTCACGCGAATGCGCAGTCTTGCAGCCGCGAATGGGTAAGAATGTTCCTAAAGTGTCGCTAAGCTGTTAGCGTGTTAGGCAGCAATGCATTGCTTGACCGCAATGTATTCACATCGCACGTATATAGACCTAGTTCTTGGAGTGTTTACCTATTCTACTAGGATCACAGTGGCGCTGAACCCATTGTGTAGTAGACGCAAAGAACAACTTTTATATTAGATTATTCAAGGCTTACGATAGTCATATTGAATGCACAACTTAGTTAGACATTTCTGGTAGTGAATTCTAGAACCCAAATGAGTACGAATACATGTATTTCACACTACAACACCTACATTACAAAGCCTATGTTCAGTTATGCAAAAATCTAGCAGTAAAGCACAAACTCACGATTGTACAATTTACGGTCCAGTACAGTTTTTCTAAATATGCTTGACCACATAGTCATCCTTCGGAAAGCAGGGCTCATTTTATTTTATTAAGAAGTTCTCGTGATTGGAGAAGGAAGATTGATTTTGGCTTAATAGGTAGGTGTGATCGTGAACTAGCTTGTTTGGGCCGAGTTTGTTAGGCCTGAAAGCTACTCTACAGTGGGTCAGCATTTGGACCACTGAACACCTGTCCCTGGTGAATTATGTATGCTAGGTTACCGTGACCCGACCACCCGGCTCTCACCAATAGTTTTCTTATATCGCACTGTGATTAGCCGATAAAATTGTCACGGTGAATAGAATAGTGCTCGAAATAAAAGAGGAAGCAGAAATTTTGAAAAGTATTTTAAATGCCAGTGAGACAATGTCACTGTCACGGCCGACTTTGTCATAACCAAGACCTTCGATCCTAGCACAGTTGAGGCCCTTGAGCAATGTATATGCAAAGTCTATATCCCACACACCCATACGTCAGAGATCGTGGATGTTTTAAAGTGCATTTCGGCATACACGAGTTGCTCAACAATCGTTCGTATTACCGACATAATGCCATGCCCCGGCATTCCGTCTCCAGCCAGTTTTGGTTGAAAGCTACATATGAAGGTGACGTGCGGAACTGCCAGCGCCATTGTCTGTGCTGCATCTATGCAGGGTGCAAAATGCAATGACTCACAGACACATGCTCTTGCCGAAAGGCAGGCCGCAACTCCCCAAACATTTGCAGATGTTCAGAAAATGGTTAATGTTGAAACAATGTTGAGCAGATGACCACAGCGTGCGATGTGAAGGACGATGATGAAGATGCTGAGGACGGCAAGGATATGTAAATTGGCCGTATCAAAAGTTTCAGTCAGTAGAGACATCTATATTTCCTCGTTGTGGAACCTTTTTTACCATGACATCGTGGGTCAGAGTAAAACAAAAAATAAACACATATTTTTCTCCCTTTACAAACTATTTCTCATTATATCGTAAAAATGTCTCTATCTTGGCACGCGCCTACTTTTTAAGCATTCATTTAAAAATGACAACATATTCTCAGACTTCCTACTCGTGTTTTGTTGTTCACTGAGGTCCCTTTTAACCACCTTCCTCGGTGGTTTGTTTTTGTCACCGAATTCCCACGGGATCACACAGGTGCTGACTGCTGACTGCTGACCGATCCAGCTGGACAGCGTTAACTGCCTGTGCGGCGAACGACCCGGAAGTTAAGTCTCAGTAGGTATGGTTTGAATGCTAGACTGATATTCCTAAAAATAGTTATGTATGTCAATCGATTCGCCTTCTGTCTACTGTGGCAGTATGTATTTAAATATTTCGTCAGCCTTTATATTATTTGGTTGACCTTTTCACTAACACGTAATATAATCGAAGACAGGTTGGGGCGAATCGTGGCGAGTTTCTCTTCAATATTCGACGTTATGACCAGCAGCTTTAATTAAATATATCGTTTGATTCAAAAGACGGTGTAAGATTATTAAAAGCATACCGATTTAAGCATTCAACAACACCTGGAAATAACATAGCAGGTGTTGATGTGGTACCTAGGAGTGTATCAATATTTGAGAAAAAAATCGATGCATGGCTGTAGCTGATGTTACGATACAATGCTATCAATTATATATTTAACCAGCGGGTGTCTTCCCGTTAAAGCTACTTCCCGTTATGGCTACTTTTTATTCCCGTTATAGCTACTAATTAAGTTTGACAGTTGAACTAGTCCCGTTATAGCTACTTTTCTACTTCTCCATTTTACAATGTAACAAAATAAGGGAGCATTAACTATTTCATCTCCATCCAGTTTATGTCCACG